>PVLC010005412.1:0-44790 GCA_004027655.1 Graphiurus murinus
ATCTGCATTAAGTACATAAGGGATCTGGTTTCTTGGTGCCATGACAGTAGCAGTGATTATGATGTGTTTTATTTTTGTACTCTAAATTTTAAACAAGGTGAAGCTGGCTTTTTCTGTAGCATGAAAGCAAAGGAATCAGTATTCAAGATCACCTGACATCGTGCATCAAGACTGAATTTTAAGCACTGAATTTCCTGACTGTGGTCACCTGGCCTTCATCACTTTGGATCAACAGAGGCCAGGATAGTAATTTGCTTATGGTGGAATCTCAGTAAATATCTGCCTGGAGAGTTAATGACTCAGCTATAGAGGTGAGATAATTTACTGAACGCAAAAAAAGCTGGACAATTTAATACCTTTTCTGAGTCCAGTTTCTTCATCTTCTAGGGGTTTGTCATTTTAACTGCTTGGCTGATGTAAAGGATTAGGGAAAAAGACATTGATATTACAGATGTGAATGCTAGTAACTCAAGTTCTAGTTCACATAAACTCAGTTTTTCAGACCTTAAGTGCATAGAGAAACTTATTTTAAAATACAACCATAATATACGTCTTGTGAAATTTGAAAATGATAGTGATTTTGTTAGATTAAAAAAAACAACTAACTAGGAGCACTGATACATGCCTGTATCCCCAGTACTTGGGAGGCTGAAACAGGAGGATCACAGGTTAGAGGCCAGCCTTGGCAACTGAACAAGACCCTGCCTCAAAATAAAAAGAATACAAAGGGCTAGAGGTATAGCTCAGACGTTGAATGACCCTGGGTTCAATCTCCAGTACCACAAAAAGAAAAGAAAAGAAAACAAACAACCCCCCCCATACACTTCCACACTCAGATCTATATAAGCTATACATAGGGGATTAAATTCCGTAAAGATCTACTCTCCTGGTAGCTCATCAATGCATATTGGCATCTTGCTTTGAGCTCCATTATTCAAGTGAACAAAAGCGGTGTCTGCCACCAAAGAAGTGGAGTCAAACTGAACACAGCACCACACTTTTCTACCATCACATGTTCAGTAGAGTAGCTGATTTGTGACTTACTGGCAAGTGTAAGAATGGGTCTTAGGGAAGACAGTAAAGTGAGGGCTATCTTGCATTCACAGCATTGCATTTTGTGGCTCCCTGAGAATGATAGAATAAGCCCATAACAAGAACTATTACTCATAGAGCCAGGCAATGTACAAAGTACATTCCAGATGTTTTTCCATTTAGTTCCCATCACAACACTAGGTTGTAGGTATTTTTATCTCCATTTTACAGATGAGTAAAGTGAGACCTAGGTTCAGTCTATTAATGTGCTTATGGTCACAAAGGTAGTGATAGAGTTGTATTTTAGCCTTCCTGAGTCCAAGCCTATGTTCTGTTTCAATGTAGCACTCATGACATTTGAATAGAGTCACCAGTGCAGAGAGAAGTCCAGCAGTCAAGTAGTCAGAAGTCATTTGTGAATTTTTGTTTTCACAGAGAATCAGGATGCAATTTTATCTTACACATCATTATTGAAGAAGAGAACTAGAAGCTCTGAGTTGTTCTTCAGCCCTGTATAACAACTATTTTGATTAGTAGAGTTACTGGACATTTTTAGCATTTATGAGTATATAAACCTTCTTTCATAAATGGCCTGAGGATGTGGGAAATTATTATCTCTTTGGGAAATTCAAGGAATGAGAACAAACAGAAAGAAAGGCAGAAAAAGAGGACTGGTGAGACTTGTATTAATTTTTCCTCAGTATAATGTCAGTTCACATAGTGACTCAAATCTAGACCTAGTTCTATCTTTATGTGACTTGAGCCCAAATTAATGGTGTTTCTAACATCTACATGTGGATCTAGAGCCAAGAAGATACTTCCCAATGCTGAAATCAGCTTATCTCAAGAGCAGAGTGGAACTTTCATGGATAAATTATGCTCACTGGCTGCCACCCTGAAGTTACCCAATGGGTGGTAGAAAGCATGGTTTATATAATCACTTACTTCTGTTAGTGTAAAGCTTCCAAGGAGAAAATTCCCTATTCATCTTTCATGCTTCTGCACATCTTGGCAGCATAGGCATTGACTAAAAATTTTTCTAAGGACAACGTTGGAAGAAAGGCACAGTATCCCTCTTGAGTAGAGGGCTTATTTGCTTATTGTCCAGTATAGTAAACATAATGGGCCCCTCAGAAGCAAGGCTCAGGCATATTTACTTGTAGCCCATTATAAAATATGTAGCTTTCCCATACCTAAGGTGCCTTAGCTGTGATACAAACCAACTGTGTGCTCTTGTCCATCTGAATAACTTTGCAGCCCCATGGACTTTGGGGCCAAGAGGAACTGATGTGAACATAAAACTCATGCTGTTTTCTGTGCTGGGAGTAATAAAGTCTTTTCTTTCTGCTCAAACAGTCTCATGTCTTCTTCCAAACTAACTTGTTAGCTTGCAAGCAAGGAAGAAATCTCAGGTCGTTCACAGTTCTTAAAGGCCTACCAATTTACAACACCAAGGAGTTTGAGACAGTCGTAATGCTATATTAAGCACAACCTAATTGAGAGTATAATTATGTATTACATATCTTGATCAATTGTTTAAATTAGTGGTAGTAGTAGTATAGAACTCATAGCAAATTTTTAATGAAATTCTCTTCCACCCCTTAACACCACCTTGAAACTCCTCATTTTCCTGAACCAAAACAAAATATTTCTCACCAATGTGCCATGTTATTAGAGCCTTTGATGATCATTCCCTATGCTGCATGATCTGCCATTTCATTACATACTTTAGACAATTGTCTCCACACTTGCACCATCTGCACATACTCCAAACAGTCCCTTAGATACAGTAGCCTTTCTTATGTTATGTTGAACTGTGTTTTTCTTTTTCTCTTGAGAATGACCTTTGGATGGTGAATGCTTTCTCTCTTTTGAGATTCTAAGTTGGCTCTTCCTAAATGCTGTGTTGTAAACAGAAGGGAGAAAGCCTTGAACGCTTTACATGTGATGAATTTTTCTTCTCTTATACCAGTCTTGTATTCAAAGCTGATAACTCTCAAATGTCTTGTAACTGATGATGTTATCACCTGATGGTTAAGGACAAGCGTTCCATGTTTTGACTCTATATTTGTGCTTACTCCATAGCTCCATCGGATAGAGTTTCTTTTTAGCAGCTCATATTCCCATGGAGTTTATACAAGCTTTCTCAGCTGGTTCGGCAGGACAGTTAATTAGCACCGTCACCTCATCTGTGCTGACATTGGTTGATGATACCAATGTAAAACCAGAAATGTTTTGGAATGATAGGCTGTATGAACTGATGCCAAAAGAGCCCTGCTGCCTTTTCCTCTTCTGTTCAAAATATGTTTAATTGTAGCTTTTCTTCCAAAGTACAGATAACACTAGTGATTAGGAGAAAAAGAAATGAAAAACAAAACTGGTATTATAGCAAGCCAGATAGGAGATAATCACTGGCCATTAAATGAAATTTATTTCCAAAGAGACAATATAGAGTTGTATGGCTTTGAAAGCACAAAATAATGTTATTTTTATCTTGCATCCGTTTCTACATATGGTAATCCTGCTGAGCCCTGTGACCAGGCAAAGTTGAGGGACTTGTTACAGTGAGTTTATTAGTTGCAGTGGGACCTTGTTCCATTTAATTTGTGCCAGGAGGCTGTTATATGCAAATCACTAACCGGGTACAGAGTTGATTACAAAAGAAATATCAGGACAGAATGGGGAGCCATCTCCATATTCTACTGGAAGCATCTCAATGATATCATTTCACCCTGTGAATTTTTGGAGATATGTTAAAAATTAGCTCTCATTCTCTCTCACCAAAAAGGGAAACA
The DNA here is from genome assembly GCA_004027655.1 of Graphiurus murinus. Lineage (NCBI taxonomy): Eukaryota > Metazoa > Chordata > Mammalia > Rodentia > Gliridae > Graphiurus > Graphiurus murinus. The sequence continues at coordinate 3,828 of PVLC010005412.1, forward strand.
TTTTTTATATTTTAGATGAAATTAAGGTCATAACATTTAACATACTGGATATTACTTTGAGATGCCTCAAAATGCCAGAAGAAGATCAGGAAAAAGTTACATCTAGTCAAATGGTCATCTTATAATAGGACCTAAATTTTCCTATGAATTTCAGTCCCAGTTTGAAATTCATGATCATATTTATGTGGTTTTAGACAGATGTTTCCTGGCATAATTGAAATATTCCTAAGAGACATTCCTAGACATTAGTCATCATCCCTTCAGTCTGACATCTGCAAGTGCAAATGGTCTATTCAAGGTTGTCATTACAAGGTCTTGCTCTACTGGTTGTATCCAGGCACCATCCCTGTCTTTGTGGGAATAAGGTTCATTTGTTTAGGGACATGTTTCTGCCATTCTCACCAGTTTCTCTGTGTTAAAACAATCAGAAATGAAAAACAAAAACAGGAAACAATGTTTTGATTTGAGAAAGTTTTAATGATTTTCAAAAGTAGACTAAAAAGGCCGGGCGTGGTGGCGCATGCTTGTAATTCCAGCATTCGGGAGGCTGAGACCAGAGGATCCGGGTTTGTGGCCAGCCTCAGCTACCTAGTGAGGCACTCCGCAACTTAGTGAGACTCGGTTTCAAAAATAAAAAAGAATAAAAAAATAGGGCTGGGGGAGTAGCTCGGAGGTAGAATGCCCCTGAGTTCAATCCCCAGTACCGCAAAAAAAAAAAAAAAAAAAAAAAAAGTAGACTAAAAAGACATGTATGGGAACCATGAATTAGGAAAAGACCTGGTAGATGTATGTATATATGGGGTCAATTAATATTTTTCAGGCCAAATGGAATTTTTGCAGAACCAGTGAGCTTTGAAAACCATAAAGATATTTGGGGGGGAGGGTAATGGGGATTGAGTGCAGTGTTATTCTACCTCTGAGGTAGACTCCCAGTCCTATTTTTTATTCATTTTGAAACAGGGTATCACTAAGTTGCAGGGAGCCTCACTATGTAGTTGAGGCCGGCTGTGAACCTGGATCCTCCAGTCTCAGCCTCCCAAGTACTGGGATTACAAGCGTGCACCACCACGCCCGGCTCCCAGAAAGATATTTTTGTCCTTTATGTTCCATAAACTTTTGCTTATCTCACCTACTCAGTCAACTGCAATTGAATGCACACAATATCCAAGATTTTGATAGTTTCTCTCCCAAATTGTGGCATTCATTTTCACCTGACTGGTAGCTTAATGCCCAATAAATTACTTAAAAAATTATAAACCAAAACCAACCAACCAAACAAATAAAAACAAGCATGTGGACATTATCTAAAAAACTGGACTGATGTCTTGCTTTTAAAAAAAATTGCTCAGCAAGTGTCAATGAAATGCCTACTAGGTACGAGGTACTGTGCTTGATGCCTTATTAAGTGAAACTTCACCCAGAAGAAAATCTGTGTACCTGTGCACAGACAGCACAACTTATTGTTTGTCTGCATGTTAGTTGTCAACCCTTTGATGAATAAAGAATCTCCCCAATCCTTGAGACACACTGCTTTCTGTATCTACATGGTAGGAGGGCCCAGGGAAAGTGACTCAGACACAATCATCTCTGCTTTCATGAATCTTTTATTCTGTTATTTTTCTACAATAATAATGATGTTGTAACATTGAAAATGCTGATGTTTCAGAGCACACGTGCACGCGCGCGCGCGCACACACACACACACACACACACACACAGATGGCCTTATTGACTAAGCAATTGAGAAAAATACTATAATAGACAGCATAGAAGAATTCTTTGATATAAGTCTCTCTTTGTCTGGCAAAGGGAGCAATGGAAATTCTGCTACTGTTTCCTGGCATCTACATATCATTGTGAGTCAGGGCCTTTAAATGCCTCCTGCCTTCAGAACAGAAAGCTGAAGTCAATGGCTGAAAAATGACACGAGCATTATGGCCATGCCAAAGACCATTTCACATTGTCAATATCGGCTTAAAGACAAACTTCAGCTAGTTTCTTATTGAAATTTACTTTTGGACAAAATTTAAATTGACATGATTTTGCACATTGTGGGTTCATTTAAATTAAATTTAAGAAGTTGCCATAAATATTTACATGAAGAATGAAAGTGAGCGACATAAATTTTTGAAAGATTGCTTTCCTATTTTGACATGGTGAAGGAAAGTCAGTACTGATCTACAATTTGCTAGTTTGGCTTATGTGCATTAATCTTAGAAGATGACACATGCTCTTTAAAAAATCAGATTTCCCAAGGGATCCATGTTCCGAAGAAAGGTTAAACCACCATTGCATTAAACTGTGGGCTTTGGGGGAATATTTTGTTTAAAGACACACATGGTTTCATATAGTTTTCTATGAGAAGTGGCTGTTCAGCTGAGTGAAGTCTCTGCCCAAGAGTAATTACTTAGGTTTTGCACTTAGGGGACACATTTCCTTTCATGGGACTAAACTATTGTACAATGTGACAGGTAATTTGACCTCACAGCCAAGTGGTAGTCCTGTCTAAAGGCCAGAAAGAGGGAGACAACTAACTAGCTTCTAACAAAACCAGTGAATACAACTCATTCCATCTGTGAATATTGTAGACATGTGTCTCCCACTATTGGAGAAGTCATGCCTCAAGTACATTTACTTGTTTAGTTGTTTTTTATCAGATGGGGCATAAAATGCAAGGTGATACTGTCTTATGAAATTGGCAGTTGTGAAGGACACACACAATACTTTTGAGGAGGTAGGAGAAAAGATCCTATGTGCCTTCCTCTCTGTCTACCCCAAGCTACTCTCTCCTTATGTCTGCTGTCTCCCTGGCCCCCACTCATTTCTGTTTTTAGTTTTTTTCCCTTACTTCCTTGGCTAAGCCCCATATTTCCATTTTCACATGTTAGCACTCTGCCTGGGCATCAGATTACAGGAAAGCTGCAGCTTTCTGTAAATGGCCCGAGGGAGGGACAGGATCACGTTTCATTCGCCTGGAAATTTAGAATTACAAATTAATCTACAGGAAACAATTGCTTGAACAATTTAAAACTGATGTGGGCAACAGTCCACAAAGTCCCCTTCCAGTGGACGCCAGGCAGCGTGATGGAGGGGGCTGGTAGCTGGTTGTCCTGGTCCTCCCGCAGCCTCCTCCAGAACATTTATGGGTTAGCTTCTTAGAAGGCATAAGTGAGGTAATTGAAAATGTTTATGGCATTATGCTTCCAATATAGCTACATTCATTTTTTGGCTTGATGAAATTATCAGCTATTTAACAGCCTTTTTGGTTGTTTTGACTGCAACATTTCTTTTATACCTTAATGCAAAAATGCCAAGTGTAGAATTTTTGCTAGTGGGGGTGCAATGGTAAGAAGGAACTTAGATGGTGTGATTTATACAAAGTCTACTCTCATGAGACACATGCTACACATGCTACTTTGACTCTGAAAATTGGTAGAATATTTAAATTCCTTCCTTCCTCCCTCCCTTCCTTCCTTCTCTCTCCCTTCCTTCCTTCTTTTTTATATCTGCTGAAAATATTTGGTCCCGTGAAAAGATCAAATCTTATATATTTTATCTCAAAAGAAATGGTTTTCAGTGCAGGCTAATGAGCATTTTTATACACTCGGTTTATTGTGTTTTGTTACATATGGCATATCAGCAGCATTTCAAGAAGTGATATAAAGTAGCAATTTAAGTAGTAAAAATCATTGTCTTTACTTTGAGAATTTTTTTTTTTCAGTACTGGGGATTGAACTCAGGGGCATTCTACCTCTGAGCTATACCCCCAGCCCTATTTTTTATTCTTTATTTTGAAACCGGGTCTCACTAACTTGCAGAGTGCCTCATTAGGTAGCTGAGGCTGGCCGAGAACCCGGATCCTCTGGTCTTAGCCTCCCGAATGCTGGTATTACAAGTGTGAGCCACCACGCCCAGCTCTTTGAGAAATTTTAAAGCTAGGTGTCAGTTTTCCCTCGTAGTTTCCTAAGGGCCTCATTGGAGGGTAGAGTCAGCTCTACCTTCATGAACCAACCACGTGGATGATTCTAAGTTTTATATGATTAGATGGGGTTAGGCAACCAATATTTTAGTTAACTTGTATATTTTTACTATTATTACTCTTGGTAATGATTACCCTTTGTTGACCTCTCTCTTATTCCATTATAACTCTTAATTTATGGTTAAAAATTCTACCACAATGGAGAAGGTACTGTACCAGATATCATAGTTGGCGAATGAAAAGTCCCACTTCTGAGGCGCACAATGTCCAACATGTGAAATAGTTACTCATCCATTTGTTCATCTGAAATTTATTAAGGTTCCTGATGGGAAGACACTGCACTCTGCACTATAGCACGCAAGTGGATTTGACTCAACTCTTGCCTTTAGAGAGCATACTCTGTAGAGTGTGTAAAATGGGGGGAAAAGCAAATGACTAAAATATTAAAAAAAAAAAAAAAAGATAAATAGAACTGAGTGAAGTGGCGGCACCAATGGAGAAGTTGCTTACAATAGAAGGACCACCTGGGGATGTTTCTGGCAATGCCCTAAGACTGGAGGAACCAGTAGCATGTCAGTGGGTGGGGTTGAGGGAGGAATATTCTAGTCACATGAAGGGCAAAGTAAAGGTGAGAACGTGGTGCATGTCTAGGATACTGTGAACAGCTGTTGGAGTTTGTGGCAACCTAAGACACACGGTAGATGGTGTTATGTACTGAAATGAGATAATATGAGGTTTGAAACCTTTTCCTAGTTAATGGAAAGTCTTGGAGAACATTGAAGCAGAGTGCATCATGTCATTTTGTTCTAGTGAACTGTAATCTCCCACCCCAGAAATATTAATGTGGAAGGACATCTTAAAAGAATTGAACAAATATGGTTTAGCCACTTTTCCTCCATTTTGCTAAGAACAAATTTCTAAATGAAAGGGAAGCAGAGTGTCTCATGATAATTATTAGTAAACTCTAAATCTTTGGCTTTTTAGGCCATACTCACTGATTATCTGCATTCTTTTCTGTCTCTTTATTCTCCACAGGCCACTCTTTTCTCTCTTCTATTTAACATTATGGCAGTATTATCATCACTAACCTGTTGGGAATCCAGTTCCAACTTTCTCATATGATATCTGAAGATGGTCTTATCTGGCTGGAAGTGAGACAGACAATGTAGCTTAGCCTAAGTTCACTATCACCAAACAACTTTATTTATTTATTTATTTTGCATTGCTCTGTATTTCTGATCTTCTCATCTTCCCTGGGAATTCTGACTGCCAGTTTAAGAAGGGCTGAACTGAGCAGATGAGATACTGATGCTTTCAAGTATCCTATACTATTACATGAGCTCCAATATTATTTTCTAAAGCAACTGGCAGCATATGGGCCTTATTAATTAACCAGCCCTTTGATGACTGAAGCTTATAATAGAGTACAGGGTTTTAGTTTTAAGTTCAAAGCTGTGTTTCAAAATAGCAGCAAGGTATTTAGAGAGTTGTCTAGCTTATCCCCAATCTTGGATAAATCTCTCACTCAAAAATATTCTTGCTTTTCGTATATTGTTAGTTGTCTTCTACATACTTTCTTTCATGGATAACTAACCAATATATGTAGTCTCTTTTATCTGGAAAGAACATAAAACATAACATGACTTTTATACAGTATTTTTTATTTATAAAATTGACCTTTTGCTTGAATGGACAGTTTTCCTCTTTATATTTGATGCATACACCTGGGAACACAATCAGAAGATTCCTATTGATTGTTCTAAAGCAATTTAGTTCTGGTCATGGTTGTACTGGATTTGCAATTATACTGAGGAGAGGTATTATTGACTGGGCCTGGTAATTACCACGCTGACATCAGATTCGGCCGGAGGTGAAACTAACCTACATCTCCATGTTGGTGTTCCTGTTATAAAATATTTGCACTGATTCTTCCAATCTAGGGATGAACAACACATGATGCTATGTTTTAGTCACAGCGATTTTTTTCACTATGCAGCTCATTTACTTTTGAGTATAAGCAGCTTAAAGTACTGACTTAGGAAAGGTATACATTGAGAAAGTTAATTATCCACCCATGTCACATATATTTTTGTCTAGGTCACTTTTTGTATTAAAGCAATGTGTGTGTGTGTGTGTGTGTGTGTGTGTGTTTTCCTGGGGATTGAACCCAGGGGCACTCTACCTCTAAGCTAGACCTTTAGCCCTTTTTATTTTGTTTTTGAAACAGAGTCTTGCTAGGTTACTGAAAGTCTCCCTATGTTGCTGAGTCTGATCTTGAACCTGTGATCCTCCTGTCTTAGTCTCTCAAGTACTGGGATTACAGGCATGTGTCACCACTCCTGGCTTTTACTAGCTCTTATAAGTAGATGGATTATTCTTACAGATGTTTAATCAGATCAAGTATGGCCTATTAAATAGTGAATTTACTTTTAATATAAATTTGAATTTCTTAGATTATGTGAAATATTTATGTATCCACCTCACAGCAGTGGCAGTATATTTATCTTAGAAAACAGAACTGTTTTATGTACACTAAACTCCATATAATTCATAGTTTTTAGTAAATTCATTAGAGTCTGTATGTAAATAAAGGTTATATGGAAGAAGCATTCTCTTTTATTTAATACCATACCTAAAGATACAGAAAAAAAAAATGTGCTGGTATAACAACCCACTGGATCATCTGCAGAGAAACATGGCTTACCTGTAACCTGCAATGTATGCGCTCAGAAATTAGGCAATGAAAAATAGATTGCTTGTACTTGGCATTTGATTAACAAATCTACAAGTAGTTTCCTAATTGAAACTAATATAACTAGAAATTGTTATAAGCATAAGAATATTTTAAATGGGACTCTTCATATCTAGAGCATGGTAAATTCTCTATTCACTACTGATGCAACAGGTCATCAGGTTTTATTGTTTGAAAAGACAAAAAAATTGTGATTATAATTTGGAAGTTTGGCAGGAAAGCATTATAAGTTCCTTCTTCCTATAGGAAAATGGATCATTTAATATGCAAAATCGAGTTTTTTTTGTTCTATCATCTTTGCTTAACTTATGGTTAGATCCATTGTCCTTGTATCAAAAGATGATTTATTTTTTAGCATAGATTCAATTTAGGCTATCAAAGATTGCTGGGTTTTTGTTTGTTTTTTGGTACTGGGTGATTGAACCCAGGGATGTTCTACCTTTGAACTGCACCTCCAGACCCCTCCCTTTCTTTTTTGGTGGTGGTACTTGGGATGGAACACAGGGGTATTCTATCCCTGAACTATACCCCTAGACCTATTTTTATTCTTTTTTATTTGGAAACAGGGTCTCACTAAGTTGCAGATGACCTCACTAAGTTGCTGGGGCTGCGAACCTACTATCCTCCTGTCTCAACCTCCCAAGTACTGGGATTACAAGCATGCACCACCATGCCTGCCTCCCTTTTTTGTTTTGAAACAGGGTCTCCTTAAGTTGCTAAGGGCTTCCCTAAGTTCTTGAGGCTGACCTTGAACCTGCGATCCTCCTGTCTCAGCCTATCAAATAGTGAAATTACAGGCGTGTACCAGCATGTCTAGCTGCTACTTTTTCATTGTCTTGTGAACTGCAATAATTCCATGATCAGTATAATACCTGTAAAAGGGTTGTATTCATATCTTTCTGGACAAAATTGGGATGATTGCAGATTTTACATAGACTCTTCCTACAAAGGGAGATCTATTCAACAACTGAGAAATTCCTCATAGAATTAGGGGATCTTGTTCATATGATATTTCTGATTTAATCTATCCACCCACAAAAATATCAGCTTGGAAATAGGGCAATTACAGAAGGTGTAAGCTGTTTCCAGTCCCTCAAACTTTCAGGTGAACCAGACTGTTGAGAAATGTGTATTTGTCACCTTCTGACTATACTGTACTTTAGAATACTGGCTCTGAGAAGCTGGGCAAATTAGTCAGAGGAAAACCTGGTTACTCTGATTTTAGTGTGGTCCAGTTAACACAGGAATGAGAAATACTCAGCTTTATGGTCATGGTATGCACACTAATCTCTCCATAGTCATTTTACCAAGGGTACCTTGGTCTCCCATGGTGCTTTACAACAGTACAGATGTTCTAGTACAAACTCATCACCATCACTCAGAGAAGTATGTTAATCAGCAGAAACATCAGGTTAATATCCTGAAGGAGAAGAGGAAGGAGCAGACAATGTTATTGCTGCTGGTATGCTAGGGAGGCATTAGGAAGGGAGGTTGTCTCTACTGGCAGGCAAAAAGTACTGTGGCCCAAATGGCTTGTTTGAGCAAAAATTTTGTCTAAGTTCTTAAGAAAACTTTAGAAAAAGTAAATTTGGGGATTAAATAAAGAGGATATTAAATTCCTCATTTTGCTTTTGTAGATAAGGCTGGATTGATCAACTCAAAAAGAGGGAGAACAAGTATATTCTATTTAAGACTGAAATATTTGCTGAGGTTTACTGCTATTTCCAAAGGGTCTCATAGAGGAATGTTGGAAATGAAATAACTTATCTCTTTATCTGGATTCTAAACTCCTATTATTTAGGGATTATCCTGTTTTATTTATTGTACACCAAGCATATTAGAGAGCACATAGAGACCAACCTAGGAATGTCTGTGAAATAGAATTATTCAATAATCACATTTACTAACGTCGTCTTCTTTTGCTGTAGAATATTTCAACACCTCCCAATCCTCAGATAAAATGCCTCCCCCCCCCTGTTATCAAGAATTACAAGTTAAAAACAAAAATTTGAATGGAGTAAAAAATTATCCCAGCGAATTGAAACGAGAAACAATATTCAAGTCAGAACAAAAGATGTTTAGTTGATTTTGAAGAAAATATAAAACTGGAATGAAGCTGCAATGCAAAATGACACAAATTTTTTCTCCACTGAATCTAGGTCTCTCAGACATGCAAAAAACTCTCCCAACACCAATGACATACACAATTATCTCAGCATTTTGGATATTTTTTGTTTCTATGGTCTTTCAGCAAATAATACTGTCTTGGGATATCTCCATGTCTTGTGATATTTCCCTGATCATTTAAACATTAAGCCTCAATCTGGAGTCAGAGAACAAAGAAATGCAAATGCACAGGTTGAAAACTAACAGGAAGAGCACTGTACTACTAGTATAATACAGAAGTATGGAGATGAAACAACACTTTCTCTCTCTGTCTCTCGAATTTGCATTTTAAAAGATGCCACAGTTTGTATTTTAAATACAGTTATTTGCCAGTGTTTTAGGAAATGATGAACTTTTACCTCTGAAAAATTGACTTAGAATGTTTAATACGGTGTAATACGAGATTGAACCAGATGAATCTTTTCTTTATAAATTAGGTGCATGTAAAATTTTGAATACTTTGCGGGGAGATACCTCCTAAATTCTCCTGCCAGCTCCTTTGCAAATTCCCCTGGCATGCATGGAGTGGGCAGGCAGCACAGAGAGAATAGTGTGGCCACCTATCCCTGGGGTGTTCACACAACACAGGCACAAATGATCACCATCTTTCAGCTGTTTCTGCTGGCCAAATTTAGTTACTGAGCGCAGGAACAGGAAGGCCTGAGGAATGCTGAACTGAACTGTTGCTCATGTCATTAAAAACTCAACTAGGCAGAAAGCTAGGAATGGAGCAGTTGACAAAGATAAAGCCGAGAGAGCTCTGTGGCTTATCCTTAATTAGGTGTTGGCATTGGTTCTTGTCAAACAAGGGGAAAGAGTGTGTGCTGCGGCACAGTGACGCACACAGACAGCCCTAGTCACAGTTGGAGAGAACACAAAGTGCATTCAAGCTGGCATTGAAAGGGATTTAGATAAGTACTCGAGGTAACAAAATCGAAAACGGAAGATGATAGCAATGGAAGCTTTAGATGAATTGCAACTGAGTGCACCTTTATTACAGCTTATCAGTCTCCAGACAGCTACAAACCAACCTTCCTGGTGCATTTCTCTCCATGTTCTCCTGGATTAAAGGTCAAAGTAACTCAAATTTATATGTTCTGTCGTGCTGTCTCAGTCTCTCCAGTTACTCACATATATGCACCACTTATCTCAAGGATTTGGTATCCCAGGCACAAAGCTCCTACTTCTTGAATGAAGCAAAAAGCCTTTCCTCATTGAAAAGGTTTAAATTATTTAAAATAATTATCTCATGAGAAGAGATGGCAAATAATGCAATATTAAAAGGTCACAAGAATGCTACTGGCATAAATACACATATGGCATTGTGCCAGTTCTAATCGCTCTCGTCCATAATCACAGTTATATTTTGCATCCGTTTGACATATTCAAATAGCTAATATTCTGGTTTATTAGAACACTGTCTATAAGTATTCTCAACATACACAAAAGCTGTGTGTTTTCATAATATGTATAAGCACTTCAGACGGTAAGCTGTGCACATTGCAGCTAGCAGATGGTAGCTCTTATCACAGATAAAAGCACATATATATGTTTCTGTAACTACACTCTAAGAGAGAACGGATAAGAGAAGAATTCTCTCCACATCACAGCTTACATTACCCATCTACTTAGGCAGCAAACAGCATATGTTTTACTGCTTTGGAAAAGCAGTACTTGAGAGGAAAATATAATTATAATAAACTTAGGGATAACCTGAATAAATATAAAAACTGTATTAAAGGAAAGTTATTTGTGTGTGTGTGTGTGTGTGTGTGTGTGTGTGTGTATGTGTTTGGTATGTGTGTGTGTTGTGTGTGTGTGTGTTTGTGTGTGTATCTATGTGCACATGTCTGTGTGCAGGGAGCTGGGTACTTTCTACATTCAGAAAGTAAGGCAATAATAAACAACACTTTTGGGGGGATCCTAGATAAAATACAGGATTCCTAGTTATGTCAACTTTCAGATGAAAAATATGTGTTTTTTTAGTGTAAGTATGCTCCAAATTTTGCATATTCTATGTCCCATTTGGTATATTCTTACACTAAAATATTATGAATTGATACATATTTGCTAAATCTGGCAAGGGACAGTTTTCAGCTGCTATTGTTCTAGTTTTAAACCAATGCTCTCAGTGTTCCAGGTAAAAGGGAAGATATTAGCAGGCAATTCTGTCTTGGAAGAATATGATTCAAAGCCTCTTTTTGTACACACACAAAGCCCGTGAGGATTTTGAACATTTATCTGAATGATGCCATCAATAGTAGTGTCAATATGCCTAAATTAGGACATAGATCTCCCTTCATCGGAGTTTTAGATTCTGGTTCGGAAGTATCTGGGTAATTGTTTCACATTGGCTATATAGGTTTACCTTTTTTCATTTATGAATTTGGTTTATTATTCCAGACTGAGATCTATTTGTGCTCAAAAAATAGAAGACAGCCTTTAAACCTTCCCCGTGTACAGGCTTGTATTCTTCTGGTGAGATTGGCATTCAGCTGGCAGGTTAAATGGAGTTCGGATAATTTCTTTCTTTAGTCTTTGCTCTAGCTTTTGTCTCATGTCTTTCAGTGAAACTGAATAAAGATGTCTCCATTTTACACCAAAAGATTCAATTACTTTTTGAATGCTGGGTAAACATCTGCATAGGAACGATCTTAACAATCTTATTTTGATTCTACACAAACTTATGTGACACTTTTGTTTTCTCTCCTCAAGAGCAGAGAATAGATTTGAGCCTGCTTTTCTAAACTGGAGCTCCACTGCCGCTCGCTTGGAACTTTTGGCAGGCAGCCAACCAATCTCCGTAGCCCAATGAAACTCTGATTCCATCTGCTCCAGCAGCACAATATATTCCACTTCAGGTCAGAAATGGGAAGCCGGCAGTATTAACATTACACTAATCTGTAAAGACATTTTCACTGGGCTAGATGGGCTAATGTTACACAGGCTTTCAAAGCGTCAAGGGTAAGGAGCAATAGTAAATTGTCAGGGGAAGATATAGTAGGCCGTGGATTCTTGCTGAGAATAGTCCAAGATAGGCTAGATGGATGGATCTATAGAATAAACAAAGAAAAGAAATGTCTTTTAAGAGAGACAAGTCATTTGCTACCTTGCTAAGCAGATATTTAAAACACAGCTTTGGATCATAGATTTAGCAACTACAAATTCTTGTTCTTTTCTCCTGTGTATTGTTGTGTCCCCAAACTTAAGCACACACACTTGAACACACATACACGTACAGCTTCAAAGCTTACTAAATAATTGATAAAACTATAATCTCCAGTAAAAACCCCAGATGGAAATAGATTGCTTAGTATTACCTTGGTATTAGAAAATCAGAACTATCCCCAGCTTTTGAACTGTTTTTAAATAGAAGTGAACATGTGACTAGCCTCCCTCATTCTCTCCCCACCACACCCCTTTACTGTATTGTTCTTTGTAGAAAACATGCTCACTTTGGGATACACAGTTCTATGACCAATCACTCTTCAAACATAATTTACCAAGGACTTTATTATAGACTCTCCATGGAAGATGTACTGAAGGAAATCACTTTGAAAGCAGATTAATGCATGGGATGGAAACTGAATACCAGTAATGAAAAAAGCGAAAAAGAGTGTTTTTTTTATTTTATTTTCCTCCCTCTTTGGTTGGGGGAAAAGGTAGTTCAAGATTCACACCTTCAGGCACATCAGAAACCATTAAGAACTACATTTCAGGAAATTGTAATGTCTAAAAATTCAATTTAGACGGCTTAATTTTCTTTTAGGAGTGGGAAAATGTTTGGCTACAAATGAACCATTTGAAATCCTCAGAATTAGAAAGTATACAGTTATGATTTTTGCTATAATTTTAAGTTATGTACAGTTGATGTGAAAAATTATTTTTGTGCCAGAATAAAGGATTTCCTCTTAGATAGAAATATGCCATCTCTGTAATTGAAAAAGTAACAAAACCTAGACAAAACTTCAATTTGCTTTTTTTTATTAAGTGGAAGCCAAGGATTATCTATTTTAAGGTTTTCTCTTCTTTAAAAAACTTAAATACAAAAGCTGGTTGGAAATTAGTATAACCGTTGAAATTTTCAATCTCAGAAAATAAAAAAGAAAGATTGGCAAGCATTTTTATTGTTATGGTTTAACACTTAACACCTTTCCATATCCCTTTTCATAAAAATTTGGATAAAAAGGAACTAAACTTGTGAGAATTAAAGACTTCCCCCTCTAAATGGAAAATTCACACAGGGCACAGGTTAATGAATATGCATGAGTCTTCATGCATTGATATACATATGATTTCTCATCTACAGAAAAGGCTTAGAAGACTTGTTATCTGACCAGAAAAGCCTGTAGTAAGTTGAGATAAAGGAGACTGACTCCAATCGCTTCAGCCTTTGCAATTGCTTTATATTCTAATCACTGAGCTAAGCATCTGTCCCCGGCAGGCGGCTTGTTCAATCTAGCAGATAACGAATGCAGCCCAATGGTGGCTGTGCTGGCCCTTCCCGCGTGCGCGAGGAGCTAGTGTTCCATTCCTTTGATTACACAAGCAGCGGGAAAGCTCTCTCAGAGCTGTAATTGCCTCCGTTATGAAACATCTTCACCTGTTAGCCAAAGCTAAGTTGAATCACAGCAGAAATTATTAACAGTGGCTGTTTTCAAGCCAACTTAATTTGAGCTGATGCTGCTGTTCACTTAACACAGATGAATAGGTGTGCAGGACGAGAGTCTAAGTGGAGATGACACCCCAATGAATATTTCCTTGCAGCCCTGCTGCGAGGAGCTGGCTTGCACAACAGCAGACAATTGTTAAAAAGCTAAAGGGGGACTGGAGCACTGGACAGGACCCACTCCTCCTTAGGCACTTTCTGTGCCCAGGAGAACTTCCTGACTAATGGCGGCTTCTGACAACTAAATGGTTTTTTTCAATTAGTTTCCACAAATGTTGGCAAACACTAACTGCTTTTTGGAGGGACACGCACAATAGTGTGAGATACACTACCCTGATTCCAATGTGGCCAGAAACAGTCTTTTCAGAGAACCGAACAGGCATTAAAATTTAATGGTCTGCTTTCATTTTCGCTGCAGTGTGCTTCAGGATGATTATAAATTACAGCATTCTGCTTACTTTTGACGGAATAAGTCATGTATCAGCATTTGATTTAGAAGCAATGTGTGCTTGACATATGAAACACGTCTTCCAGATGTGATTTATCACAGAGTTATTTTCTTTTTCCCCAAAAGAAAATAGCTGCACAGGAGGGTCACCATCATGACAGTGACAGACATCCCCATTTTGGGGGGATGGTTATGGTTTCAGAAGGTTGGCTTTAAGTGTCTGAACAATCTGAATAAATCATTATTTTTCAAATTGAGGAATTCTTTTGTTTGTCCTCCAAAGGTCAATAGCGTTCACAATTCACAATGATCTCACTCTTTTTTTTTTTTTTTTCAAACTTCACTGTGGGAAAAAGTGGACAAGGCATTGTTTCCCAAAGTTGGATGGAGGTGTCACAGGGCAAGACGTCCTCTTGTAATACCAAAGCAATTTGGGAAACTGCTGGCTTGTAAGCTCTCTGATGCAATATGATGGGCCCCAGAGGGAGGTTGAGCAGATGGAGGATTTTTCATCTGGTTGGGTATTGGACTAGAGGAGATGGCACATAACAGTGCCCGATTCTTCTGCCGGTAGTGTATTTCTTTGCCTTGGAAGCTGTATCTGCTGGTGAACTGAGATCCAATACAGCTAGCCCATTCATTTTGGTTTCACTTTATCAATATCTCTGATGGCTGCTGTTAAAAATATTATGTGAGAACTGTACTGATCATTAAATGGTTTAAATAGATAACCAGCTGGACCATGTTTTGTTTACCAAGTGTAACTAAGAACTACAATAGAGATGCAGGAATTACACATATAATTTCAAATTCATACTTCATGGTACATGATTGTATTGGTCTACTTTCCATTGCTGTGACAAAATGCCTGAGAGAATCAACTTAAGAAGTAAAAAGATTTATTTTTGGTTCACAGTTTCATTCCATGGTTCAGTTTTTGGTTCACAGTTTCAGTCCATGGTTAGCTTGCTCCGTTGTTTCTGGGCCTGTGGGGAGGCCATACATCATGGCAGAAGGACATGGCAGAGAAAAGCTGTTCTCACAAGGCTGTTAGAGACAGAGAGGCACCTGCAATGACTACTTCCTCCAAGGAGGCCCACCTCCTGAAGTTTCCACCACTTCCTAGTAGTGACATCAGCTGGAGACTAAACCTTCAAGACACAAGCTTTCTGGAGACATTTCAGATTCATTCGATAACAAAAGTATAATCTGGCAGTCCAGTCCACCTTTCTGTCTATTATTTCCTTCTTCTAGAGTCAAACTTGTGTGTCACTTCACCTCCTCCGTGTGGTTTTATCAGCAGGGTTACTCATGGCATCATCTCTGTGGACAGTTTCTTCCAGTGTTCATGACACTGTAAGAAAGGAAAGCAACCTTTCCTACGGAAGTTACAAGATCACACAGAAGCTGGCAGGCTTCCTTTTTGGAACTGTGGCCTAGGCTTCCATGTTGTAACTTCTGTACACATGTCTATAGGTTCCACTCAGGATGTACTGGTTTTATGTTTCTCCTTTTGTAAAACCTGCCCAGGGAAAACCAGTCAACTGGATTAGAATGCGAAATCTTACTCCAGCCAATGGGGGGTGGTGCAGTGGCCTTTTTAGGTGAATTAATGCTCAATAAATGAATGTATAAATGAATGATTATCTCAGGTCTAAGGAAAAAGTAAGAATGTATAGCAGGGCTGGTAATTATCCCCTAATATCTGTTTCTACTTTTTATATGGAAAAAGAAATCCCAGTCTTTAGTTGGGCACATGGCTTACTGGAATAAAAACTTCATTTTCCAGTCTGCCTTGCAGATAGGTATGAACATTTTCTAGATCTGGTCAATCGAATGTAGGTAGAAATGGTATGGTAATTCAGGCATTTCTTGAATGGCTGGAAAGAGAATGCAGTGTCTGGAGCTCCCGTTGACATGTTGTACTTCAGGGTACTCTTGGGTATGAAAACCCTCTGTAGCCGAGCATCAAGAGAGAAAGAATTGGAGATTCTGATATCAAAGAGAGCATACTACCCCTGGCCTGATTACTTCCCAATTTCTTGAATGTGAGAGGGAAAAGACAATAACAAAAACACAACCTCATGCAATGTGTTAATTGAAGTCCTTACTATGTCTTACCAGTAAGACTGGCTACATATTTGTAGATTTGGGTGCAAAAAGAAAATAAATTGTCCTTTGTTCAAAAATTATTAAAAATTCTAATACAACAAAGGCAGAGTTATAGCAAGCACAGTGTCTTCTGAGCCTAGGCCCCTGGGTGACAGAGCTGACTGAACTCACTCACAAGGTCTGATATTATTTGATCCCTGCAAAATGTTTTAAAACTCACTTTGTACCTGCATTAGTCTTTTGTTACTGTAACCAAAACACCTGACAACAACTTAAAGGAGGAAAAAATCTGTTTTGGCTTATGGTTTCGGAGTTTTCAGTCTATAGTAATCTGGCTCCTTTTCAATGGTCCCGATATGAGGGAGAACATCAAGGTGAAAGGCTGTAGCAGAAGGAAGCTGCGCAGCCCATGGTAACTGGGTAGCACAGCAAGAGAGAGAAAGGGGCGAGGAACAAGACATAGTCCTCAAGGGCACACCCCAGGGACTTACTCCTCTGACTAGGTTCCACCTCCCGTAATTTCCATCAGCTCTCAGTGGTTCATTAGAATTATTAATCAATCAAATGGATTAATCCACTGATGAACTCAGAGCCTCATAATCCAATTATTTCCCAACAGCCCCACCCCTGAACACACTGCATTGCTGCCTTGGGGAATACATCATCAGCACGAGTCCTTGGAGGACACTTCATCTGCAGAGGATAAAAGTAGCCATCTCCTTCTCACCTGCTGAACTGTAGCCCCAGAAGCCTTCCTTCTGTTTCCTGGACATACTAAATTCTCTTCTGGCCTCAGACATTTGCACTTGGCTTATTCAAGCCAAGAACTCTCTATGGTCAATAACTATAGTACTCATGATTCCTGTGCTAGCTTCTTTTCCACCTTTATGAAACAACACATCGATATTACAATTTGAAAAAGTCCTTTTTGTACTTCTTCATCCCAAATATGAGAGTGGCTTCTTCTTTTCTCTGTAGGATACCTATGCCAATTGCTTATTATATTGCTTCCTTTTTAAAAATTCTCCAATCACCTAGCTAGAATGTAAACTGCCCAAGGACAGGTGCTCTGTGTGTTATTTATTATATACAGCATATTGCTTACTTGGGAAATTGTGAGAGCCCATTAGGTTTTTGGTGTATGGTACATGAAAATGAATTAAACGTGTAGGCATTTGACCTAGATTATTTAGGTTCACGGGTAAATTTCTTGATATTCAAAAAATATTTTGCCAAATTTTGCTAAATTATTCCATAATGTCTCAATTCTCTGTATTTGATTACATGGAATTGGCTATGTGAAGACAGAACAACAACAAAAAAATAGGTATATATATATATATATATATATATATATATATATGTAATCCCTCAGACATGTCAGAAAGGAGGAATTTCTTTTCTGACATCTGTTCATATTGTAATACACACACACACATACACACACACACAGACATACACACACACACACACACACACACACACTCACTCACA
Organism: Graphiurus murinus; assembly: GCA_004027655.1. NCBI lineage: Eukaryota > Metazoa > Chordata > Mammalia > Rodentia > Gliridae > Graphiurus > Graphiurus murinus. The sequence goes on from PVLC010005412.1 coordinate 21,448, forward strand.
CACCAGAAATTGAAATTATTGACTTTGCTGTAGCTCACTGCCTTTATCAACAAGAAAGAGTATTACTTGGAATTCCTTATCTTTATTAGTGTCTTATCCAGGTAAATACCTTAATTCTTCTTTTTTTGTGTGTGGTACTGGGGATTGAACTCAGGGGCATTCTACCTCTGAGCTATACCCCCAGCCCTATTTTTTTTTATTCTTTATTTTGAAACTGGGTCTCACTAAGTTGCGGAGTGCCTCACTAGGTAGCTGAGGCTGGCCGCGAATCCGGATCCTCTGGTCTCATCCTCCCGAATGCTGGGATTACAAGCGTGCACCATCATGCCCGGCTTTAATTCTTCTTGATAGGAACTTCCAGAAATGCCCATCAACCTTTGATAGAAAGCATCAACAGCAGGTTCACTTCTGTTCTGCTGATTCTATACTGCCATGCAATGATTATTACCCAATTCTAATTGAGTCCTTGTGCTGGAAGTTCCACTTGACACCAAAGTCAATTATGAATAAGTTCTGACTTTGCCTTCCCCTGTCCAAGATGCATCCGCAGGTAGGGTGGTATTCTCCAGGACAGTGGTGAGCAGTGAACTCAGCTCTATCTTCTCAACAATGTGTTTTGCTATTATTTTTGAAGCTGGTTTTTCATGACCCTAATTGTTAGAAACAGATTTTAGGGAAGCTGCAAATAAAAACTCATAAAATCAAAAGTAACTCATGAAGGCAATTTACTTCTGTGCAGAAAAGTGCAAGCACACTGGATGAATCAGTTTGCTTAGCCTTTTATTCCCAAAGGCCACTATACTCTTCCCCCTTGGCTGGAGTATGGCTTTTGCAATCTAATCTGGTTGGCTAATTTTCACTGGGCAGATTTTACAAAAGAAGAAACACAAAACCAGTACATCAGGAGTGGAACATATAGATTTGTGTACAAAAGTTACAAAATGTAAGCCTGCCAGTTTCTATGTAATATTATAACTTCGGCAGAAAAGGTTGGTTGCCTTTTTTACATAATTCATTTTTTTTTACAAAAAAATGTGTGAGCTTATAACTTTGATTTTTCAGAATTCTTGGTTGCAACTTATTATGAGAAAAATGGCTTCTATCTCTCAATAAAATGACTTTTTCTTATAGGCATATGCATGCCAAACATTTAAAAAATTGTGACACATAATAATACCCATGTAAATCAGAACCCATAAACTACATAAAACATGTATTTATGTCAACACTGTCCAGTATGGGAGGTGGGAGACACATATAGTTATTGAGTGCATGTTATGAAACTTGTCTAAATTGAAATTTGCTGTGTTAAACATACCTCAGGTTCAGTAAGAAAATATAAAAAATTAATAACTTTTAAAATAATTTCGGAGTGCCTGAGCATTGATTATATGTTAAAATCTAATCTTCTGGTCAGAATAATTTTGTCTATAATATTTGGATATTATATGTAATGTATATGGGCTAAACATAATATGTTACAGAATTATTTTTATTAAAAATTGGTAAGTATTTTGAAATAGTACATGGCTTGCATTTTATTCTGTGCTATTTGCTTTAGTTAAAAAAGACAAAAATTTTTCCCAAACCCTAGCAAACTGCACTATCAATAGAGAGGCCATCATGTGTGTATCTGTCTCTGGTAATATCTTACTTCTCTAACATTAATTATTTATTCAAAGATTCTCTCTAGCATAACCATTAGTAATATTTTTAACATTAAAATATCCTTAGGAAGTGGGTGTTCTCATTCTACTGGAAAGCATTAAGAAGAATTATACTTAAAAACTGAGAAGCATTTATAAGTTATATTGCTTATGAGTTAGCTTTTCATAGATGGTTTTGCAAGAGATGACTCATCGAACAGAGAAAGCAAGGAAAGCTGAATATTAGTCTGGATTTGTGGTGAATGGCTTGGTAGACCTATGACTGAAGAGTGTAATTCAATTGTACTAAGAGGCAGATGTAATTTGTACTTTTTCTCTACAACTGACTCTTCTGTCTGGAGAACGGTGACTGGCTGGTTCCCAGGTTGTGGACTCCAAAAAAACAAACAAACAAACAAAAAAATACATCTATCTACCGTCTATTGTGTTATTGTGCAGAACCACACTAACCCTGCAGTGTAGAATACTAGGTAATGCACATTTCTTCTTGAATGATGTGTGTGTGTGTGTGTGTGGGGGGGGGATTAGAGATTGAACCCAGAGGCATTCGCCCTTTGAGCTACATTCCTGGCCCTATTTTTAATTTTTTTTTTAAAAATTGAAACAGGGTCTTGCTAAGTTTTTGAGGGCCTCACTAAGTTGTTAAGACTGGTCTTAGACATGTGATCCTGTGATCCTCCTGTCTCAGCCTCTTAAATACTGGGATTACAGGTGTGCGCCACCACTCCTAACTGAAAGACATTTTTGATAAAGGTAAAACAGAGATAATAAAATTTCTGGGCCATTGCCTGAACTTAAAAATGGGAAAAGGTAAGGACTAGGGAAAGGTTTCTTAACCATGAAGTGAATAAATAAAACCTGTGTGGCCTTGGAGGAGGAATTGCAGCTCGCCCTTTTGTTGCTGTGGCCCAAATTCCTGACAAGAGCAACTTAGAGGAGGAAAAGTTTATTTCGACTCACAGTTTCAGAGGCCACTCGATTGTGGCAGAAGCCTCATGGCAGGGTGGCATGATGGAGACAAGCAGAGTAACTCTCTACTGGATGAAACTTCCTCAATTCGGTTTTCTTGTAGAAGGAATTAAGTGAGGAATGCTTTATTATTTCGTAAGAAAACCATTTTCATGATTATTTTCAAGGAGGAAGGAACATGGGAATCATTCAGAAAATGTGCCCTTGAGTTTTCTAGGTGAGTTAAACATTTGGCATAGAAAGCGTGGAAAAAAGTGAAATACAAATAAACCCTGAAATAGAGATTACTTAAATACCATGACATGTGTCTCTGGAGCTGGCCCTTGTCAGAAAAGAAGACCAGCTGTTACTTCCTAATTCTGGTTGTTTTGCTGAAAAGATCTCTTTAGTCATCACAGACCTGACCTTTTGATATGCATCTCTCTCCCCAGGGAGCACGTTTCTGTGGCATTGGAATTGTGTGTAGAGCTGGGGAGGTGCTTGGATTTATTTAAGAGGAGGGAATCCAAGGAGCAGATTGATGTGCTGCACTCAAACAGCTATCTTTATCCAAAACTTCAAAACTGTCATGGTAATCGAGAGTGGAATCTAGGAATTTTTGCTCTCGACTGCCTATTTATCCCCTCGTCTAGCATTCTTTTGATGCTTTCTTTTTTTTTTTTTCCCCCCAGTACTGGGGATGGAACCCGGAGGCATTCTACCTCCTTGCCACAGCCAGAGCCCTATTTTTTATTCTTTATTTTGAAACAGGGTCTCACTAAGTTGCGGAGGGCCTCACTAAGCAGTTGAGGCTGGCCGCGAACCCTGATCCTGCAGTCTCAGCCTCCCAAATGCTGGGATTACAAGCGTGCGCCACCAAGTCCGGCTCTGGTACTTTCTTTAGAAGAAAAAAAAATGTGTGATTCCACTGGTGGTATATTTACATTTTACATGTGTGTCCTGTTGAACCTGAAGATCTTGACTTGTGGAAATTTCAAAGGAGAGAGACTTCAGTTTTTGGTGCAGGAAAAATACCATTCATACTCTGCATATAAGTCCTATATATTACTAATTGTTTTAAGTCAGTGAACTCACTCTAGAGTTTATCTGTAAGGAATAATTTAATTGCAAGTGATAGAAAATTGGACCAAAGTGAATTTAAGTGCAGAAGGAATTCATTGGTTCAAGTAACTGGAAAGCAATGTGTGTCTCAGTGGATGAGGTTTGATAAAACACCTACAAAGTTATCACAAAGACCCCTCCAGGCCCCTCTAGGTCACAGAACTGAGGCTTAGTTTGAGGACTATATCCTCACACAGCTATTTCCAAGGAGAAAAACATCTAAGAATGGTTCCCTAGGGATTAGACTTTGTTCTGGTATTAAGGCCTGAATGTGTCCCCCAAATTTAGACATTGCAGTCCTGACCTCTAGCACCTCAGAATGCGACTGCATTTAGAGATGAGGTCTTTAAAGAGGTAATTAAGTAGAGGGTGGGCATTCTGTGTTCTATTCCCTGTTATATTCTTTATCATTTAAAATGTTGCCTGGAAAATAGAAGTCATGCAATAAATTTGTGTCGAGTGAAAGCCTTTCTTTTTCCACTAAATTCCCTTTCAGCTGTCATGATCTCATCTATTGACCCACTTGTATTAAAACTACACACATATGTGTGCATGTATGTATGTTCACATTCACTCACACACATTTCCTGTGACACTGTTGAAGCCATCCCTTCCGTCTGTCCTGACTCCTGGCTCTACTTGCCTGCTGGCAGGGAGCAGAGCCATTCAATTGTACTAGACCTGATCCAGACCCACCACTGCAGGACTCAGGGAAACATCTGAGACAATGGCACAAACATGGGAATTTAATGTTTTCTTTGTGCCTTCTTAGCTTCTGATCAAACAGGAGTCACAGCAGTCAAATTACCATATTGAGGTTTTTTCTTTTTCCTGACAGAATGTGTGCACTTTGAGATTTCTTTAACTTTTTGAATTCATTTGATTTTCTGAACCTTTCAAAAAGATATAGTAAGCTGGGTGTAGTCACACACCTGTAATACCAATATTTGGGAGGCTGAGACAGGAGGATTGTAGGTTCAAGGCCAGCTTCAGAAACCTAGTAAAACACTGTTTCAAAATAAAATAAAATGTAATAAAAGGGCTGGGGGGGGAGTGTAGCTCAGGGGTAAAATGCCCCCAGATTCAATCCCCAGCACAATATATAAATATATATATATACATATTATGTTATATATTAATTTTTCTTATATCATATATATCTTATATATATACATATTATGTTATATATCAATTTTTCTTACCGCCCACATTGCATACATGATCTTTCCCCTTCTGTTCATCAGGTTTAGCTCCCATCATCTTCTTCCTCACACCTTTTCTCTTCCCTGCCATCCCTACTGGCTTCACTGTCTTCAACTGCACTGTGTGCCTTTCACCCCTTGGAGCAGGTCGGAGAGATTGAAGGTGAAATTGAACATTTATTTTCATGCTTGTGCTTCAATCCAAATCCTTGAGCTTCCCTCCCTGCACAATATTCTTCCACCTCTAAGATATGAGAGGGGATAGTACTGAATTTACTTTTTGAAACTCACTTGGGGTCCATTCAATATCAGAAGAAAGAAAACCTGTGAATTTTGTGACACTATTTTAGTATCCAGTCAGATTCTCTGCCAGTATACATCCAGTTTTAGTAAGAGAGCCAGGAAATTTGACTAAGCATGAAGGATGTATTGCATGGCTTTCCTAACTGAGCTTTTTGAGAACCAGCAGTCTTGGTTTCACCTGTTACCATCTCACCATAAGTGGTAAAAATAAAGCTAGAATTGGAATTATTAGTATCTTCAAGGCTCATATTTCACATTTCTTGGATTTCAAAATTGGCTCAGTACTTTTGAGGCATCAATTTACTCACCAGCAGAGACTAAAGCTGTGCTGTGCGTGCCGTCAGGAGAACTGGGTCATTGGTAGAGAAGAATCCTTCTGGGACCCGGGCCTTATCCCGCTCAGCTCCGTCTGGCCAAAACATATATCCTTTCCTGTTAACCCATCCAGTCTTCCAATCTCCTTGAAGACAGCTGCATTGCATATCTTGTCTTCAACTCTTATCTCCAATGGTTTGTACACCTTGTCCATTTTAGATATAACATTCCATAGGTTAATAATGAATCTTATATTTTGCTTAATTTGTATAATGAATAAAATTGATCATTGAGGAACAATGTACACTTGGTTTCACAAAGCTTACGTACCTTCATTACTTGTTAAAGCATCTTTAACTGCTGATTGTAGTTATCTTGATAGATATCAGAGCAGATATGTAAACATTTCCACTTGAGAGAAACCACTGCTATAATAATGTTAATAACAATGGAAATGCTAAAAAAATTAAAACAATTACTTCTTTAGCATGTATCGTCTGCTAGTATTTTAATCAAACTGTCGGTATTTATTACAAGCCAGTTATTACTATATTCAGGTAGTATTATATCTGATTTTTCTGCTAAGGACACTAACACTCATTAAAGTTAAAGAACTTGACCAGTTCATATGGATGGTCAGGTCCTTAAATTGCACTTTAAGTGAACTGTACTCCTCCTAGTTTTAGGTCACTGTTATTGTTGAAGTCCCCACCAGAGCAATTGATCTGGCCATCCTAACATGTATGCTAAGATCCATAAAAACCCTAAGGAGCAGCTCAGAAGATTAAAGAAATGGCCCAGTAATCAGAAATCTCGGAAGGGCTGGTGTGGTCAGAGCAGGGGTGCTTTGCGCTATAGTAGAAAAAGAGAGGAGAAAGGCCCAGGAGAGGCTGGGAAGGGTTTATGGGAGCCACTCCTGTTACCAAGAACATGTATGCTCTGGGAATGTCTGGGTAACACAGAACAGCCTTGGAACTCTTCAGCTTGGCCTGGGGTAGAGAGGATAAAGAGAGCTTTCAACTGATATGTCAGACATCTTTCTTTTTCTTTCTCTTGCTTCCTTCCTTCCTTCTACCTTTTTAAATGTGATTTTATTGGTGCATTATGGTCTCACAGTGCAATGTAAATCATGTTGACAATGGCATACATGCACACAGCACTTGGTGTCCCCACCCCCCACCCTTCCTCCCCATCTCACTCCTTCCCATACAGAGTACTGAGATTTATATTGGAATTTTCACATATGTACACACAGTCAATGCTAATATTTCCAATGATGAACTTCAGACTTCCCCCTCTCTTCCTTCCCTGGCTCCACTGAGGTTTCTCCTCCATTATCTGGAGTCCCTTTGGTATCCCAGTTACTCCCTAGCTTCACATATTAAAGAAAACATATGTCCCTTCACTTTCTGTGACTGGCTAATCTCACTTAACATAATGTTCTTCAGGTCCTTTCATTTTCCTGCAAATAACATTATTTTATTCTTCTTTATTGCTGAATAGAATTCCATTGTGTGTATTTTCCATAGTTTTGTAATCCATTCATTTGTTGATGGACACCTGGTTGATGGTATAATTTGGCTATTGTGAATTGTGCTGCTATAAACATGGGTATGCACATATTACTGTAGTTCTCTAGTTTCAACCTCTTTGGAAAGATACCCAGGAGTGGTATAGCCGCATAATAGGGTGGATCCATTCTCAGTTTTCCACACTGATCTCCATAGTGGTCGAACTAGTTTACAATCCCACCAAGCATATAAGAGTTCCTATTTCCCCACATCCTCGCCAACATTTATTGTTATTTGACTTCTTGATGATTGCCATTCTGATTCGGGTTAGATGGAATCTCAATGTAGTTTTGATTTGCATCCCCCTAATTGCTAACAATGTTGAACATTTTTTCATGTATCTGTTGACCATTTGTTCTCTTCTTTTATAAAGTGTCTATTCAATTCAGTTGCCCATTTCTTGATTGGGTTATTTGTTTTTTCAATGTAAAGTATTTTGAGTTCTTTGAATATTCTAGATATTAATTCTTTGTCAGAGGAATAGCTGGTAAAGATCTTCTCCCATTTCGTAGAGTTTCTCTTTAAATTCTTGATGGTTTCCTTTGATGTGCAGAAACTTCTTAGTTTAATGCCATCTCACTTACCAATTTTTGTATTAGTTTCCTGAGCTTTGGAGGTCTTGCTGAGGAAGTTTCTACCTGTGCCTATATGTTGGAGTGTTGAACCTATGTCCTCCTCTATGTCCTTCACCGTCTCTCTTCTAACTTTCAGGTCTTTGATCCATGTCGAATTGACTCCTGTGCAGGGTGAGAAGTATGGATTTAGTTCCATTTTTCCACAAATGAATAATCAGCTTTCCCAACACCATGTATTGAAAAGGCTGTTTTTTTTCTCTAGTGTGTGTGACCCCTTTATCGAAAATCAATTGACTATAAGTGTGTGGCTTTGTTTCTGTATCTTCTATTCTGTTCCATTGATCTATGTGCCTGTTTTTGTGCCAGTACCATGCTATTTTAATTACTATAGCTCTCTAATATAATTTGAACTCAGGAATTGTGACACCTCCTGCTTGGTTCTTATTACTGAGAATTGCTTTGACAATTCTGGGTCTTTTGTTTCTCCATATGAAATTTATGACTGATTTTTCTAAGTTTATGAAGAATGACAAACATGCTGGCTTTCTAACTTAATGAACCAATTCCTTAAATTTCACCTTTTAACTTTCTTTTTTCTTTTCTTCTCCTTTTTCTCTCTTTGTTTGTTTGTTTTTGGTGGTACTGGGGATTGAACCAGGGGTGCACTACCACTCAATTACACCTCAGACCTATTTTATTTTTTATTTTGAAACAGGGTCTCACTAAGTTGTGGAGGGCCTCAGTAAGTTGCTAAGGCTGGCCTTGTACCTGTTATCCTTCTGTCTTAGCCTCCCAAATACTGGGATTATAGGCCTGTGCCACCATGCCCTGCTTGGGAGAGCTATTTTTTCTTATTGTTATCTTGATGATATTTTATTTTTTATCTTATTTGTGGTGGTGCTAGGACCAACTTTTCAAAAAAATCTGAAAGAAAAATTTGTGCTTTGGTTTAGGTAATCTGGAACCTGGATTTTATAAAATAAAGTTTTTATCAGAGCATCTGAACAGCCTTCTGCCCATCTTATCCTGATTTCTCTACCCAAATTAAATATGAATTGAAAGCAAGATGAAAGTCAAAAGAGTCAGGACCAGTTTTCAAATCTGGGAAACAAAAGAGGCTGCAGTGAATTAAGAGATCAGGAGCTGTGGATAGCTGGAGGTGTCCAGGAAGCAGACAGAGACAGATGGAGGCAGCTGGGCCTGTGGCTCACCTGGATGAGCTTAGGATCTGAAGTTGTTGTATTCATTTGTTCTCTCATTCACTCACTCATTCAATCATCCATGTTATGTGTGTGAGGGAGGAGGAACAATTAATAAATAGAGATAGGACATATAGATTACTTTAGGTTTACCAGTAAAAGAAGGAAAAATAAGCCAGGCGTGATGGAGTATGCCAGTAGTCTCAGTATTTGAGAGGTTGAGACAGGAGGATTACAGGTTTGAGGACAGTCTTGGCAACTTAGTGAGACACTCAGCAATTTAGCAAGACCCTGTTCCAATATGAAAAATTAAAACAGTTGCAAGGGGGGCTAGGGATGTAGCTTGGAGATAGAATGCTCTCATGTTTAATCCCTAGTATCAGAGAGAAAGAAAGAAAGAGGGAAGGAGGGAGGGAAAGAGTGAGTGACAGAGAGAAAGAGAGAGAGAGAGAAAGGGAAATAGTAGTTTGTGGGGGACATAGGACAAACTGCTAAGAGTTTGTAGGTAGTTGGATGGCAATAAATTAATATTAAGATGATGTCCCTAATATGTGCTACGATACAATACCCACATGACGTTGGATTTGACAAGCCATAGGGTGTTTCTTTCTTTGAGATAGGGAGAAAAGATGTTCTATCTATTTAACACTTTAGAAGACTCAAGTATGTTGCTTATTAAGCCAACTAAATACAAATCAGTCTCTACAAGTCATGGATCACTTATAGAATGTTTGTGAGGTAAGAGCTAGATTAGAAATCATTTGCTCTTTCTACAGGTTTTCTTGGTATTAAGGTTTGGGAGCACAAAGCAGGGTGGGACCAAGTCTCTGTTCTCAGCATGTACCATTGTGGTTGGCTGACAAGTATATAAATAGATCAGGCACACACTGGGTATCACAGGCACCCTAAGGAGGGAATCTCGCCTGGTGGTGCCATTTGTATTCATGTATGTATTTGGGTACACATGTTAAATCATGAAAGAAGTCCTGAATGCAATGATAAATGAGGATAGTATATTTTCCAATTTTATGAAGTACTTTAAAAAGTATCATGCGTATAATACATATTTATTTTAGAAAACATTAACAAAATAAATTTAAATGAGTACTCTTATCTGAAATATAGCATCAGCAAAGGTCAGAATGCTGGACTGAGAGCTGAACTTTGCTTTGTGGGTGTATGTGTGACTTTGACCTGGACAGGCTTTATCACATCTCTGGGTATCAGTGTCCGCATCAGGAAAGTACAGGTTGGTCTCTGAAGCCGCTCCCAACCATGAGAGCTCAGAGTCTTTGAATCTAAGTACAAACTAATGCAGCACTGAGAGTATAAGTGATTTCTAATTGCCAAAGTGTGACAATTTAAAAGAAGAAGCCAGAATGGTCTCTGTCATTAGCTCTGACACATGTCTCCTTCTGTGACAAAGGTCGGTCATTTCAATTTCCTCTGGCTTGCTTGCTCCATCCCCAAAACAGGGATAACATTCCTGGTACCTATCTTTTCTTGATGAGTCTCTTGTCCAGATTAATAAGGAACTTATTTATCTGAAGGAAATGGCTCACATGTTGGAGGGAGACTAATTTTTTAGGCTATTATGCTTAATTCTATTTCAACATGACTGCCACGTAACCCATTTTTCTTGGTAAGCTCATAGCTTCGGTCTGCAAGGCAAGGAAGTTGTTTAGAAGAAAAGAATCAATTATCATAGAGTTTTCTTTTCTTTTTTTTTTTTTTTTGTGGTACTGGGGATTGAACTCAGGGGCATTCTACCTCCGAGCTATACCCCCAGCCCTATTTTTTATTCTTTATTTTGAAACCGAGTCTCACTAAGTTGCAGAGTGCCTCACTAGGTAGCTGAGGCTGGCTGCGAACCCGTATCCTCCGGTCTCAGCCTCCCGAATGCTGGGATTACAAGCGTGTGCCACCACGCCCGGCTGAGTTTTCTTAAGATATGCTTTTTATTTTACTTTTTCTAGATGGATTTCTTTTAAAAATATTATCATGAGGGCCAGGTTTTGTGGCACACACCTGTAATCCCAGTACTTGGGAGGGTGAAACAGGAGGGCTGCATGTTCTAGGCCAGCCTCAGCAAATTAGCAAGGCCCTGTTTCAAAATTAAAAAAAAAAAAAAAAAAAAATAGGAGGTATAGATCAGAGGTAAAAATGTTCCTGGTAAAAAAGTCTCCAGTACCAGAAAGGGGAGGGGGGAGGCACTTAATTTCTTTTCTACGTATCACAATCTGGGGAATTTGAATTTGTGTGTGTGTGTGTGTGTTTTTTTTTTTTTCTTTTTTTGGTAGTACTGGGAGTCAAATCCAAATCCAAGGCCTCATATATGGTAAGCAAGCACTTTACCACTGATCTACATCTCCAGCTCAAATTAAGTTCTCCTAGGGCTAGATTCATACTCATCTGAAGGTCTAGGGTCTAGGATGTAACTCTCCACCTTAGGATCTTTATGTTAGTATATAAACACCACTAAAAAGTGTTTACTAGTGACTTTTTCTTCACCAGCAAGAATTCAGAAATCAGACTGTTATTCAGGTATGGAGCTTGAGACTGTGATGTTTGCTGAATGGATTCAAGTCAAAGAGCATCAAACTACCTGCAAAGCCTTGTGTTAGGGGATGTGAAGATGCCCTGAAAAGGCCCACAGATTTTAGTGGGATAGAAATCAGCAGTGTCCCCATAACTCTGGTAAGTGTCTTGTTAGTGGTGTAAAGAGCTGTGAGAATTCAGAGCACAGGCAGAAATAATGAAGAAATAGTAGTCTTAGTTCACCTTCGCTCAAAATAAAACATTCCCATTAGAGCACACAGAAGAAAAGCATCTCTTGGATTTTTCTTCCACTGGTAGAAAGAAGGATTCTTTAACCATTGACAGGATAGTATACCTAGATCCACCTCCTCAAATAGTGTCAAAGCAGTCCACTGTGCATCTGCTACAGATGGAGGCACTCAGGAATCCCTACTGCGTTTCTTTCAATGCTTAACTTCTCCAATTCATTACCAGTTTAGAATTACAAGATCTAGATGAGAAATTGAATCTCCAGACACTGTTGGATTAGGCTGTAGAGGCTTGTGTGGAAAATAGCAATTTCTTTTCTTTCTTCTTTTCCTTTGTGGATATCCTAGCCTCTTGATGAGACACTTATATGCCAGTCAGAAATGGACGGTGAAATGAAGAACTGGCTCCTTTGAAGTCTTAGAAGATTTGTTGGGGGAGGAGGATGGTTTCCGTTGGGCTCTGCTTCTCAGAAACAATCTTACAAACCATATAACAACAATGTTTAAAAAATAATAGGAAAATTGTTGAAAAATAGTATAAGTGTGCTATATGTCGGATAATCACAAATTATTTTCTGAAGTGGTTCTACCTATTTGCAAAGATTATATTCTTGCCAACATTTGATAATATCTTGCTTTTAATTTTGTCTAATCTGGTATATGTAAGATGTTTCTTAGTATAGATTTGATTTGCATTTTCTGATTATAAATAAAATAGAGTACTTCTATATGTTTACTTTCTGTCCTATTAAGTGACTGTCTTTTGATTGAATTTTTCTTATTGATGAGTAAGAGTGAGTTTTATTTCTATACTATTATTTTTTTCTGTACTGGGTTATTAAACCCATGACCTCCCATGTGCTAAGCAAGTGCTGTACCACTGAGCTATATCCTCATTTCCTGTGTTCTTTATTCTGATTGTTTTTGTGTCATGTGCTGCTAACTTTTCTCTCTAAACTTGTGGATTTGTCTTTCAGTTTACTACATGTCAATAAACTAAAATATTTAATTTTAACAAAATTAAATTCATCAACCTTTTTTGTATTTTAGTTTTATTGTATATAATTTTAAAAAGCTCACATATTCTAAGATCATAAGGATAATTTCCTATATTATTTTCTTACATTTTTATAGTGTTGCTTTATTGCATGTAAATTATCTTCAATATTATTTAAATTTTATTGCTTTGTATAGTAAAAGAGTCTAATTTTGTAGTTTTCTATAAGGATAAAATCAATTATTTCAACACTGTGCACTGAAAGTCAATAATTTATTTTCTGAAAGATCTGCCATGCTAGTTCTACATAATCAAGTTTCTGTATAAATATGGATATTATTGAAATTGGCTTCCTCAAACATTGTCAAAAGAAGAGACAAGACTAAATTTGTTGTGTGCTATGGTGATGAGGGAGAATATCACCTCACAAAGCTGTGGTTGTATCTTGGAATGGGGAAAGTTAGCTCAGCATTTACTGAGGATTAGAAGTAAGGTTTAAGACTAATCTTTCACTGTGGAGTCTTGATTAGTATTGGGGTAGGATCATGATACTTGGGAGTTGGTGGAAAAAGAAGAAGACTTTGAGGTAAGGGATTAACAAATTTTAGGATGTAAACTGTCAATGTTTTCCATTGAAAAGCTGATAAGTCTTTTGGGAAGTTCCTATAATAAATAATCATACCAATTTCTTAAGCAGGACAGTCTGGGAAATTAAATGAATGCTACAGGATACTGGAATAGCTGAGTCATGTTAATATTGGCAATAAAGTATGACTTCAATTCTCAAAGTCCCAGCCAAGTGTATAAATATAGAGTTTTGAATCTTAATACACTCCTAGACTGTCTATTCTGGTGCATTGATTATTTACCTATTCTTGCTGAAATTCTTTCCTAATTAAATAGTATTCTTGTAAGTCAAAATATCTAGTCAAATAAGGACATACCATTTTGTTTTACTTTGTGAATTTCTTGGCTAATGTCAGCTCTTTCAATATTAATTTGAAGTAAGTTTCCTAAGTTCCTTACACAAATACATGAGTATACATTCAAGACTTTTAAGAAGATTACAATTGTTATGAACTAAGAATAAATTGTGGTAGAACAGATTTCTTTGTAATAGTCAGTCTTCTAATCAATGAACATGGTATATTTTACCATTTATGTATATATATTTTTTAATTATCTTAATGAAATTATAAAAATTTCTCCTAAAGGAAACATTTTTGCTAGATTTATCTTAGGTATTTTGTAGATTTTTATAGTATTTTAAATGTTATTTATAAGGTATACATTTTACATTTATTTCTGCTAAACAGAAATGGAGTTAATTCTATGTATAGATCTTATATTGTTTGTGTGTGTTTGTGGCACTGGGGATAGAACCCAGGGACATTCTACATTTGAGCTAAAACCCCACCCCTATTTTATTTTTTATTTTTAAACAGAGTCTCACTAAGTTGCTAAGGGCCTCACTAAGTTGCTGAGACTGGCCTTGAACCTGTGACTTTCCTATCACAGCCCCTCATGTACTGGGATTACAGGCATTGGTCACCACACTGACTCAGATATTTAAATCTGGAAATTTTATTTATTTCTCATTCATCCTAATCATTTTCTTGTAGGTTGTTTTCAAATTTCAATATTGATATACTATTAGGAATAATGACTGTTTTGTTTCTTCCATTCTAGTTTTTATACCTTTTATTTTTTCTTTCATGTTTTGTTCTACTAAATGAATTATTTGTTATTGAATAGTAATGGTAATTTTGAGTATACCTGTCTTTTTTTTTTTTTTTTTAAGCTAGGGAAGTTATTGCAGTGTTTCATCATTAAGTAGGATATTTGCAGACTTTTTTTTTTTTTTAGCTGCTCCCTATCAAATTTGATAAGTTTTCTATTATTTCTGGCTTTCTTAGAGCTTTATTTAGAAAAGTCATAATTAAAAGTTAAATTGAGGTGAGGGCCTCAAGCTAGTATTGTGGTAATGAATTTAATGGAATGGGTGAATCATTCAATGTGGGATTAAAGACAGAAGTAAATTTAATTTTAGCTTTTTATTTTTTTCCAACTTAGGAGGCTGGTAGATTCTCATCAGGATGAGAGTACAAAAGAGAAAGTAGATACAGCTAAAGTGTGTCTCATCAAGTATTTAACACATTGAATTTGAGGTTTTAGCATTTGGGTAAAAATGCTCAATAGTTGAGTAAACTATACAGAATCACACAAAAGTGTTCCCCATAGTCTATATATCTTGATCTGTTTTATTTCTGTTTGATAGTTATCCCTACTCTTTATACATCTCTTCTCTTATATAAGTCACAGCAAGGGCTTTTAAAGCATCCTGACTTTAAATCAGTCTTAAGGAGTCTAGAGAATTATCTATGTACAAATAAGATGATATATAGACACACTTTTCTATGATAAAGCTAGGTGAAAATTAGGTTTTCCACATGATTTTCACTTTACCTTCCATTTTCCAGGCTCCTTTTAATCATAGAGATATACTAGAGCTATTTCTTTCCCCTCCTACATCACTGGAGAAAGAAGGCCCAATTAAAATCTTAAGTTACTCAGATCCTATCTCAAAGGCAGTTCTCTGTGGTTTTTGCACACAGAGTGAATCTGACTTCCCTTTTGTGTACAAATCTTTTCTCATCTGGTAAATTTCCTATGACATGTTACTTTCTAAACTTACGGCCAAATTTTGAACCCGTGGCATGTTTAAAAACTCCTATTTTGTTACTATTTTCCACTATATTCTAGGTTTCTGATCTCCTCTTCTTACCTAACTTTTTCATTACACCTTAAGAATATAGAGTTTACCAGAGTATGTAGGTAGTTCCTTGTTCCAAAATGCAATTTGGATTTAATTAATCTAGCTACAGAAAAAATGTTTTTTGATTCTAACCACTGATTTGAGATAGGGCTGTTTTGAACATAATAAGACTAGCTCATATTTGTTGGTTGTAGCACAAGACTGTAAAAAGTGTCTAGAATCGTAGTATTTGAAATCTGCTCGACTTTTTACTACAATCTGTCCTGATAAAATTTGGAAATTCATGTATCTCTTTGGATCGTAATGCCTCATTTATCTCTTTGAATCTTCAAGTTCTCATCTTGACATTCATGAGGAATTCTTGATACTTTCATGCCTTCTTAGGTCTGTGGATTATTTAGTAGAAAACAACTGAGTTTCTTTGTATTTGAACATTTGTTCTCAACCAGGATTTTTCACACTCTTGCTCACTCTAATTTACTCAGCTCATTCCAACAAGCCAGGTTTATAGGGCATATTGTTGACATTTATCTCTCAGCAAAGCTACCAGTTATTTCATATTGTGAAATTTAAGGCTTCTTTCAACAGCTGGCACCACAGATATTAAATCGGCATTTGCTAAGTGTTTAAGATAAAACCCTCGGCTAGGGATGCAGCTCAGTGGTACAGTGCTTGCCTAGCATGTGAAAAGCCCTGGGTTCGATCCACAGCAATGCAAAATGAAACAAGAAAGAAAGAAAGAAAGAAAGAAAGAAAGAAAGAAAGAAAGAAAGAAAGAAAGAAAGAAAGAAAGAAAGAAAGAGAGAGAGAAAGAGAGAAAGAAAGAAAGGTCATATAAATTAACACAGAAATAATAAATTTAAGTGATATCATTTTGGTCATTGTAAAGAAAAATTTTACTTCTCTCTATGGATTTCTTGAAATTTCATTTGACTGCTAAGTTGGATATTATTCACTGTATATACTCAATCAGTATGTAAGTGACTATTACCTAGAGGCAGGTATAATTTATTTATTTTTCTAGATTTTGATAACAAGAAATATATGTCTCAAATTCTTTAATCTAAAAAGAGAAAACAATAAACTCCATAAACTTTGGCTAATTCCTAAAAATCATGTTGTAGCTGTAGACATAATGGTGAGCAGAGAATCTGAACAGGAGGAGATACTATTCTGAAGTGCTAATGGGATGAGGCTCTATAAAACCAGTTAGAGCTTGAAAGAAAAGGCTGAAGCTGGAAATGCTTGTCTAAGGTATATCATAATATGTAGGAGAAATAATAGTAAAGAGGAAGTTCATTTTATGTAAGTTTATAGTGCTTGCCATAAAATATCAAGGCTAGCATGCAAATTTACTTCTATATAAGGCCACAGATGTCCACATTTCTTGGAGTATCAGACTCTTTGTATTTCTCTTTCCTTCGGGCATGTTTATCATAACTGGCTGGACAGGGTCATTTCTTTAAAAAAAATACATGAACTAAAAATTAAGCATCAAGTGAGGCAAAGAAGAAATAACACAGGAAATAAAAAATATCTTGAGAAAAATAAGATAAAAAACACAATATATGGAAACATACGGGATATAGCAACAGCACAACTGAGAGTCATGTTTAGAGGGATAAATGTCTATGCTAAAAGAGAAGAAAGATTTCACATAAACCACCTAATTTTATACCTCAGGAGAACTAGAAAAATATCAAACTAAATCTAAAGTTAACTAAAGAAAGGACACAATTACAGAGCAGAAAAAAACAAAATAGAAAACAGAAAAACAAAAGAAAAAAAGTCAAGGAAATTGATCTAATTTTTCAGAGATTAACCAAATTGACAAATTCTTCACTACACTAAGAAAAAAGAGAAGACACAAATGACAAATATTAGAAATGAAAGAGATGTTACAAAGGATCCCACAAAAATAAAAAGTATCACAAGACAGTACTCTAAAAATAAATTTACCAACAAACTGGATAATATAAAAGAAATAGATATAGAAACGAACAATGTGAAGTCTGAGTCAGGAAGAAAAAAAATCCAAACAGACCTGTAACTAGGAAGGAGATTGAATCAATAATCAGAAAACTTCCCAAGAAAGAAAAGTTCAGTGCCAGATGGCTTCACTGGAGAAGTCTATAAAATATTTAAAGAAGAATTAACACTAATTCTTCTCAAATTCTTCCAAAAATTAGAAAACTTTCAAACTCATTTTATGAGATTGCTATTACTCTGATATTCTAATCAAATAAAGCTACTGCAAGGGAAAAAACTTACAGAACTGATTCTTCTACAGTTTGTAAGACCACTTCTACCTCCCAATCCCGCAAAACTGTCTTCACTTTATTATCTCAAGCACAGGTTTTCATCTTGTGTGTAGTTTGTAATGAAATGTTCATCTTCTCAACTGAAGTGAAAAAGGAAAAATGCATGAGACTCTCTAAACACTGGGGGTATGTGCCCCTCCCAGGCTGGGCAGGGTTCTGATCTCCCAGTGGAGTCAGATTTCCTATTCTATGGCATTTTTCGTGGTATCCCAACCATCACACTGAAAGCAGACTAGGGGGATGCTGTTTTGACTTGCTTTGAATTTCATCTTGGCAGCTGGCTCTCAGGTAGCCAGCTGAATGGCTCCTCCAAATCCTTACAAAGTGCTATATGCTGGGATAAAATCTTTCATCTTTCCTTATCTAGCTGGCCAGAGCCAGTGCTCATGAAGTGGACCCATCTGTGTCTGTGTCCTTTTCATGACAAAGGTGCAACCACTTCTTCCTTTTGATGGAGGAAGTTGTGGGTAGTTAGGAGGTGAGTCAGGCCAAGGTGGGAACGAATCAGGCCATTCAGCTTGACCTTCTCACGCCAGCACAGCTCTGTAATGGTCTATATTTGTGCTTTCTGAGTAGGTGTATTGTGGGTCAGCATCCTTTGTGTCAATGCCTAACCTCAGAATAAATGCGGACGTATTTTTCTGGGGACCATTTAAGAACTTAGCTTGCCATACAAAGGTGACTTTAGTGAGCTCCAAAGCCTGGGGAATCAGCCTGAGTGGCTGAAGCCTTGATGCTTTGACAGTCTGAACACCCTCAAAAGCTGGACTCCGCTGTGCTCTGAAACTCACCACCTTTTCTTATCCTCAGGTATCTGACATCAGAATGCAGCATTTTAGAAGTGTGCCATAGCCAAGATTCACATATATCCTTTCTTGAGATTGGAGTTTCATGCTTTGGAAGCCACTTTAGTTTTTTTTCAGGAAATTTTTATCAAAAGAATGACAAACTTTTTGTAGCTGCCCTAGTATGTTAGCCTATGTCTTTGGTGACACAACCTGAATTAAGGCAATAAGGGTCTTCCTCTAGTCCAGTCCCTGGCAGAGCCAACTGCTAGATACTACTCACTTTCTTTTCAGGAAAGGCTGTAGAGACCCAGCGTGGATAGATTCTTTGTATTCTATCTTAAATGGTCCTTCTTTTTTATGTATTCTCAAGATAGGAAGACTGTGGTTGACATGATCTGGTAAAAATTAATCTTATTAGCAAATTCCTATAATATTGTATTTCTTCTTTTTTTATACTTTTTATTGCCATCCTGTATTCACACAAATAGTACTTTAAAAGCATTGGCATTACTCTTTCAAATTCAGTCCATTGCAACTCACCACATTTCCTCAAACACCACATGATTCTCTTGGAAGGTTATAGCTATCTTCCCTTTCTTTCCATTGTTTTGAAAGTACTGCCACCACTTTTAGGCATTGCATAAGTCTTGAGTACTCTGCACTTGTTAGTTTGAATTTATAGCTACATCTTACATATTCAAGGAATGTTGCTCTTCTTTATGTCCTTCAAGTAAACTTAAGTCAATGAAGAAGGTGCAATCAATTCTTTCTTTTGATCAGGCAGCTGTGAGTAGCAACTCCACCCCTTCCTCCCTATCATGAAGGTCAGGTAATTGGATGTCAATCACTATTGGGACTCTAAATCAGTTCTATGAGTTAAATTAGTCTGCTCCAATTTTACGAGTTACATTAGTTTGCAGTAGGTTTTCTCATCCTTGACCCAGCCGGCTGGATAATTCTTTATTGTGGGAGCTGTTCTGTGCATTGGAGAATGTTCAGCAGCATTTCTGGCCTCTACCCCCTTATTGTCAGTAGCAACTCCCCACCAGCTATGAAATAAAAAGCTGTCAAGAGTTTGCTAAATAGCTAGCAGCAATTTGTGGAAACTAGGACAAAATGAAAATATTGGGTCTTTTAAAAACATTTCATTGCTTATAAAACATAATAGAGTAATAGTGATATATGTATAGCAAAATAGTCTTACATGTTACAAACAAATCTGAAAAGTTTGGGGACAAAAATTTATATAACACAATAAATATACTTTATTAATGTGAACTTGATCATAAGGTTATTTTGGTTCTTTCATAAAATCACCAAATTTTACTTTTAGCCACTGTATTTTCCTTTTATATAGTTGAAGATAATGTCAGTGTGCTAAGAAAAGGAAAGATTGCAAATAACTTTGAGTTTTGAGAAATATATCTTGGATGATGAAACAGTTACTAAATCTGGTAAGAGTATTTTGTAAGCTATGTTAACATTGGGGTAAATTTCTGGTAAATTATTTTAAAATGTACATTTATTACATCTGATGATTCTTTTGTTATCATTATCTAAAAAGATTTAGTTCCTACAAACAAGTTGCAGGCTTTCTGAATTTAACTTTAAATGAAGTTTTATACATTGGCAATTGAAGTTTCCTCTGATAGTTCCTGTGACTTAAATTGGTAATATAACCAAGTGAAAGTGATTTCATGATTTGTGTATAATTCAAAAAGTCTGTTTTTGCATTCTATCTTTGTCTCTTCAATTATAAAGAAGATTAATTTAAAATTGTCTCCCTCATCAATAATTGATTCATCCAAAACTTCATAAGAAAACAATGTATTATTCTACAAAGTGAGATAATCCTTAAATTTAATTTCTACTTCTAATCCTATGGATATTTTCTTTGCAATGTGGTTTTCAAACCAGAGATTTTAAGCTCCTTGAAGAATTCTACTAAGCCCTAATATATCTATGTGTACATATTTGTTTTGTAATAATTTATTGACAAATTTACCATCAGAGCACCAGTGTTTCCTGTCTTAATGTACAGACCAGAGAGGTCTGGGGTCTGGGAATTGGCAGATGCCATGGTTCTCCACACTGTGCATGCACGGCCCCTCCTCTCTTGTGGGTCAGTGGATGCTCCCACTATGACTATGTTTTCTGCTGTTGATGCCCTTAGCAATGTGGGCCCTTCACCTTGCCGTGGCCAGGCCCTTAGGCTCCTGCTGCCGGTCATATCTGCAGGCCTGATCACTGGTCTTGACTCTATAGCCTGTTACTCAACTGACCAGACTTTGCTCACCAACATACCTCGGCAGTTACATGAGAATTTCAAGAGAATGATGGCAGAGCATTACACCAAGCACAGGCTCCACTTAAAAACGGTGGGCACTTTCTGAGAGAGGCCTCCTGTGACCTCGCAATTGGCAGAGTCATGAAGTCAGCCAGCCTGGATTCCTAGCTGTCCTGGAGAGGCTGCCCCCGTATAGCAGGGACAGATGTTCAACTGCAATTTTGGTGTGCAGTAATGTCACCTTTCCTTATTGACTTTAAATCAATCCAGTTAAATCAAAGCTCTTTTACACCCGATGGCAGAAATTCAGTCTTAACCATTTTGGAGATCTCTCTCCATGTGAATAAAGTATTACACAGAAAGAAAACACCAAGGGAGGCTGTTGCATTGGAGTTCGACACAGTTCCTGAGGTGTGGGACAGGATGTCCTGCAGCTTCCCTGCCACGTGGGGGGTTTCTGGCATCTCCCAAGCTGCCACCTCAGCCAGTGCTCTGAGAGCCTGCACCTCCCCAGGGACTACAGGGCTTGGGTCCTGGGCCTCAGGATGTGGGGAGCAAAGCGATCTCCTTCCTTGGCGCAGGAAGAAGAGCTCACGGGGGCACTTTTCCTCTCTTATTTACGTACTTATTTGCAATGGGGATTGAACCCAGGGGCATTCTATCTCTCCTCAGCCCTCTTTGTTTTTTAAATTTTGAAACAAAGGAATTTTTCTTTCTCTTCTTCCTTTTGCCATAAATCCTCAAGAAGCTTAGGCTTCCAGAAAACATAACCCAGAATGTTCTGCTTCTGTTTTCTCCCAGACAAGCCTGTCTCTCCTTTTGGAATGTGAGGTGTTTCTATACGTGTGTGTGTGTGTGTGTGTGTGTGTGTGTGTGTGTGTGTGTGTTGGGGGGATATGATGGTAGTGATGCAGAACTTTGGACTGAGAAGGGACAAATATGGAGAGAATAAACACAGGTTAATTCTTTAATTTGATAAGTTAATTCTTTAGTTTAATTACTGAGCACCCACTATATGTCAGGCATTTTCTAATTCTAAGAACAAAGCAGTAAGTAAAATAAAGTCCTCATGTAGTTGATATTTTATTCAGAGAAGGGAAGAATGAATAAATAAGGAAGGAAATGGAGGACACGTGCTATTTAGAGAAATAAAGCAACACAAGCTTATAGGTGAAGTACGTGTTGGTTGTTATCTCATATAGGAGTCCTGAAGGTATCATCCGTGACATTTGAGCTGAGATCTAAGGGAGTGAGGGAGTACCTGAGGGGACAGCGTGGCAGGTAGAGGCTGTGGGCCCGGGTGAAAGAAGGACAGGGCCCAGCAGGCTGGAGTGAAGGTGAGAGTTTGGGGGGAGGGGTAGAGCCCTTGGCCAGGAGGTCACTCCTGCCCTTTGCTTTTTTTCTGAGAGGGTTGAGGAGGCTTTATAGATTTGAGCAGAGGAGTACAGCTGGAGTTCTCTGTTAAAAGGATTCTCTATTATCTCTATACAACATCCTGCCATGAAAAGGACTTTAAATGCCATTTAACTCCACTGCAAAGGCACGATTTGTCCTTTGGGAGCTTTTCTGGGTTCTTTTGGGGGAAAATAGGGATAATGGGAATGAGATCCAGCTGGTACAGGATGATGGTTAGCTTCCTGCTCTATCACTGGGGAGACGTTTCAGATCTCAGGGAGTCTCCCTAGACACCTAGATACAGATCTCCCTAGATAAAGTTCTCTGGAAGAGCACCATGCAGGTGCTCAAAGACATCCCCAAATCCTCCCATCAACTTCCTAAACCGACTTGGTGGGAATATGACCAGCAGTGCTTGAGCACTCCCCATGGGTTTCTGGCAGAAAGGGGCCTCTTTTCAAGCCCTCTTGCTGTCAGGGTGGCTCCCCTGGATGGAGGGCGGTGCCATTCGGCACTTTGCATGACCACTCCATGTAACAATAACAAGTCTGCTGGCTTTGAAGTCGGTTATGGAATCTTGAGAGGCTCCGCCCTACTCAGCTATCAAGATGATGAAAGGCAGGTAGATCTGGAGAAGACAATTTCCTTGCTCCAGGATGGTTCTAGTGGTGAGCAGCAGTCTCTGCTTTGATGATGATCACAAATGGTCTACTTTTTGGGAGAGGTCAGCGCTACTTATTTTTTGCCACTGAAACAAGATGAGCAAGCAACAGGGAAGCCGATCCTTGCATTTCATCTGACTTCATCAGGGAACCCCAGAGTCATGCTTAGTGAGTCACATCACTATTCATGGCCCTTGGCAAAATGCTCAGAATTGTCTGTGACCCATTTCATCTTAAGTGTAGACTTGAGGCTTTCAGTTCAGAAGGATGTAGTGAAATGGGACAGATTTCCATTCTAAGAATGAGCTCCTCTGATATTCCTGTTTCCTTCTTCCAAGTTGTCCACCAGAACATTGTGCATCTTACAGATAGAGCCGGGGGCGGGGGGGGGGGGGGGAGAGGGATTCCCGCCTTGGCGTGTTCCTTCCC
>PVLC010005412.1:44890-76469 GCA_004027655.1 Graphiurus murinus
GGGGGGGGGGGGGGGGGGGGGGGGGGGGGGGGGGAGAGGGATTCCCGCCTTGGCGTGTTCCTTCCCACTGTGCACATCTTTACAACCACCCTTTCAATTTAACTGTCAGACCTACAAAATGGGAAGCACCCTGACAGACCAAAAGAAAAAAAATAAACTAAGACTTGTTACTGGTATAATTTCACTCAGGGTAGGTGTCTCATTTTTTTCATTTGGTTGTTTTGCAAGCTTGGCATTATGGAAGAAAAATAGAATGTCAATAAATTCAACTTTGAACATCTATTCAATGAGTTATTTCCTAGTAGGAGGAAAAAAATTGAATCAGGCTAGGCAGTCTAGAGGGAAACCGTGTAAATGACTTGTAACTAAGAGGATATGACCCTCTGCATAATTCATAATCATTAGTCTAAATGACACTTTTGCAGTCACTCTGCCAGGGCACTCTAATATGGTGAGGCTGAGACCCAAACAGGCCACTCAGCAGCAGTCCCTGTGTGATCAGGTTTCTCTGAACACAGCTCCCTGAAAGGCTATATTTGGGCTACAGGATTTTTTTTTTTTAACAGAAGATGCTGGCTCAGCTTCATCATGTGTGCAATTTAAAGGTTGCTCAAGTGATTCTTTAAAGCTGCATAAAAGCAATTCTGCTGTGCCTGGGAGACAGTATTGCTATAATGTTCTGTGCATACATCTGCATGATTTCTCAGAGCTAATTCAAATTTAATGCATTGGTAATTCCTTTTCCGCAGAAGCCACCCAGCAGTAATCTGAAGGTTACAGAATGGTCTTCCAGCTCAAATAACACTTTTAGACTAGCATAAATGGAGAGGCAGGAATATAATGGGTAGAATTAGGCTTGCAATGATACATTCCACCCTCATTATCATGCTGAGTGAGGCTGACCAGAGTTTAGTGTGTTTTTAGAAGGATAATCATAATAGAACTTTAATAAAACAGAGTCAAGTCTTTTATCAGAAGTTGTATAATAACCAAAATGACAGCATATGAACAGCTTAGAAAATATTTCTAACAACTGAAAAGACCATTCTCAGGGCAAGATTAGGCTTTGATTAAAACACTTAGAAGAATCAACTCATAAATCTATAGGGCAGCAGAGACTAACAATTTAGCTTGGGTGTCATAAAAACATTGGCATTTAGTTCATGTCTGGATGAAAAATTAAAAGAGTAAATTAGGAGATATGTTTAAAGCTTTTAACAAATTTTAAAATTTTACTTTAGAAGAAAATTAGATTTTTACAGAAAAAAATATAAAATTTATAAAGCTAGTACAAAGAGTTCCCATAGGCCTCACATGCAGCTTCCCCCATTCTTTTGCATTTTTATGACAAAAGTCATAATAGATGAGCTGATATTGACACATGATTATGAATTGAAGTCCATACATTTTCTTCAGATTTCCTTAGTTGTTACCTCCTGTTCCTTTTTCTGTTCCAGGATCCATCCAAGGTATCACCAAAATATATCACCATATCTTGTTTGTGACAATTTCTCAGACTGTCTTTGGTGACCTGGACAGTTTGAGGTCTGATTAAGCATTTTTTAGACTGTTCCTCAATTAGGATTTGTCTGATGTTCTTCTCATGATGAGACTGGTTTATGGTTTGGGGAAGACAACAGAGGACAGATGTCCTTCTCATTATGTTATATGGAGGGTTCTCGCTCTCACTGTGACTTAACACTCTTGATACTAACCTGGACTATCTGTCGAGTTACCTTTTCCCTACTTCATACTGTATCCATCGGAAACAAGTCACATTGTCCATTCCAAATATAAGGAATAAGGAATTTTGGTTTACTTCTTCAAGGATAGAACATCTACTTGAATTATTTGAAATTCTTTTACAAGAAAGACTTATCTATTTTCCTCCATTTATTTTTATCTATATAAACTCATGAATGTTTATACTTTGGGTATAATCTAGTACTATTTTATTGCTCAAATTATTACAAATTTGGCCATTAGAACTCCTTCAGTTGGCCTCTGTATCCCTTTGACATGCCCCAGTCATTGTGAGTTTTTGCTGTTCTTCCTTTTGTTTGTGTTTTTTTTTTTCCTTTTTTTCTTATGTAGCACTTTCTTATTTTCTGGCTCTATAAGATGCTTCAGTCTCATTTTGTATATTTATTGCTCCAGTCCTCAGATCTGCCACTTATCCAAGGAGCTCTGGTTCTTTCTCTTGGAGAGTGGATTTTAAAACCAAGATCTGGGTGGTTTGTATGTTGGTGGCCACTGGAGTGTCATGCTTCTATGTCCTCTCAGCTGATAGAGCAAGGAAATACATGTCTGCACCACAGCCCATATTTACTAACATATCTATAAATACTTGTATATGTAATCATCTGTATTTATATTAAGCTGAACATAAGTTCATATTGAGGACTCCAAATCCAATCCCTAGAGACCATCATTTACTTCTCCCTGCTTATCTGACACTTAAAACTCTAACTTGGCTGGGGAATAATTTCACCTTTTCTTTTGATATCTAGATAACATAAAGTGTTTTCTGTTAGACTCTGGTCACAGAATGTCTTTCCACTTTCTACTCAATAGATTGCCATCACTCAGAAGAATTACAACAATTAGCTCATTGGTGGTTTCAGAAGTAACTTCTTGCCAAGGACTGAATAGGCATATTCTCATCTTTAAATATGATTCCCTTAAGACTTAAAAATTATGAAAGAGATTGCACAGCCATTTCTTGCTCTATGGAGGTTAAACAAAAGCATTTGGCTTCAAGTGTTAGCAACCTAGTAAACTTCATAGGAATAAAATCACTAAAAGCTGTTCTTCCCTCAAACCAAGTATTACTCACTGGCAGATGTTATCTGTTAGTAAAAGGATTGCAAGCGGTAAATGCTGGGGATCAAGGTCCTGCTTAATACAAAAACCTGACATCATTTGTGTCACTTACAAATCTGGTATTAATTATTTGATAAGCTTGGGGCTGATTTTGTAACACAGACATTTTGTTGTATGAATGGTGAATGTCAAGGATGACTTATTACCCTGAGCACATTTAAAAGGAAGGCTAATATGATTTCTTATAGCAAAGACCCAATGGCAGCTGCACCAGAGCGTCAATTACAGTGTTGCATGAGCTGCACAGACTTATTTTTCACAGTCAGAGCAAAGGAAGAATAAGGCACATGAATATCTCCATAGTGATGATGTTTTTCCTTCTCTGATTTTTGGATCGCAGAACAAGGGAAAGAAAAGTAAAAAGGAAAGGGAGGATTCTTGCTTAGCAATCTGAAACCAGGACCTCTTAGCCTTCACAATGAATTAATGAGAAAATTTGAAAAGTCCACAGCATAACCCTTTAATAGAATATCAGATTGAGAGATCATGGAGAGGGATATCAACATTATTATAATTTATGATTTTCTATCTTAATTTTATAAAGGAAAATACCAGAAGTTGTTTAATTCATTGTTGTGTATTAGACATGTTGAATGTGGCTTATGTGGAGAAAAATGAAAGCAAAAATGAAAACCAAACCTTTTGAGATTGACTATACAATCTGGCATAAAAATATTCTCTTAAATTATACATTAGTTGGGCATGGTGGCACACACCTATAATCCTAGTACTTGGGAGGCTAAGACAGGAGGATCACAGGTTGGAGGCTAGCCTGAGCAACTTAAGACCCTGTTTTAAAAATAAAGTACGAAACAGGGCTGGGGATTATGCTTGGAGGCAGAATTTCCCTGGATTCAAACCTCAGTACTGTAAAAAAAAAAAAAAAAAAAAAAATTCTGAGTTAACTTGTGGGTATTAACCCTGAAAGGAAACATAATCTTCAAATTAAACAAGATAAAATGAAGGCACACAGGGACCCCTGCCTGACTCCAAAAGCAGCGATTTATAGGAGGACACGGTATCTCTGACATACACAATTCTTTCCTACTGCTGATTGATTTGTTCTCTGAAAATTCCAAATTGTCCATATTCTGTTCTGACAATTTATTGACGATGTTACTGAAAATGCTGTTTTGTTTCTAGCACAGTCACATACAGGCAACCCGGACTCCTTATTTTTTAACATAAATACATATTTTCATAGTGGTGTGGGGTCAAAAAGGCAGAGCATTAATAGAATACACCCAAATATTTCACAAATATGCAGAAGTTCAGCCTTTCTGTGAGACCTGGTGTTAGAGATGCTGGTGAATCACATGCAGGATTATAAAGCAGCACACAAGGACAGAGCCTGCCATGCACTTACTATGCCTCAGATGCCTGCAGTGGGGACTGCAGTGTCCCAGTGGAACTATTGTTTAGTTTTTCTGGGTTTCCATGGCTATTCAATAGATTGATGACAAAGTAAGGGCACAGATCTTTGCTCTCGAATCAGAATATGATAAATATTTGCTACATAAGTGACTAAAATTTGAATAATATTTTTCACCCAACTTTTCTTTAAATTAGTTCAAGAAATGGTTTGATTTAATCAGAATAAAAAATAAATATTTGTTGGGAAGCTATTGGTAACTATACAAATTTGAATGAACTGGTGTGGCTAAACACACAAGGTGTCACTTTCCCAACTCCAGAGACCCCATGCCTCAGCCTCTATTTCATCCCTTCTAATGTTCTTGGGAAGGATAATACTGAAGATGAAGGAATAGCACCTCACCTACATTTTTTTTTATTTCAAATATCTTGAGTAAGCTGGATACTTCTGTATATGTATAATTCTTAATTACTTTAAGAATATAGGTCAAAAAACTTAAAGCAAAACAAAATGGCAAGAATAATAGAATTTGTGATTTTACTTTCTGTTTTGTCATCGAGATTTCATTAAAAGTTTGTGTGTGTGTGTATGTGTGTGTGTATGTGTGTATTTGTGTGTGTGTGTGTATGTGTGTGTGTGTGTGTGTGTGTGCGTGCACACAAATATTACTGGGGCTTGAACTCAGGTGCATTCTACTTCTGAGCCACACTCCAGCCCTATTATGCTTTTTATCTTAAAATAGGAACCTTTAAATTTCTAAAGCTGGTCCCAAACCTGTGGTTTTCCTGTCTCAGCTTCCCAAGTACTGGGATTACAGTCATATGTGCCACCACACCTGGTCAGGTAATCAAAAATTAATTTTTAAAGAAATAACAAAACAAATTCATCACATCGAGCAGAGTGACATTTCTACAATGTGTCCAAAAAATAGCTAGTGAAATTATGAAACAATTCTCAATCATACTTTTTTAAAAAGAAATAGAAGTTAAACAACCAGGATCTGAATTTTTCTTGTTATATTAGTAAATCGATAGGTTTGATGATACTGATGGTAGATCCAGGTGGAGAGCGCATGAAAGAATATTGAGTTAGGTCTGTACATTTCCAAGGAAGATCCCACAAATACAACACAATGCTCCTCAGAGACCACCAACCTGCAGAGTGACGTGTATAGTATGATTTCTTTTACTTAAAAATTTGAACTATTCAGAATACTTTCTCCTTAAGAGAACATGAGAAACAATAGCAATTCATTTGAGGGAAAAATTTCAAAGAAAAAGGCTTTTGTTTTCCTCCGATATGTATGATTGTAATAACCCACATATCTTTAGATTTACTTAGAAAGTTGACAACAAAATTAATTGGGTGTTGAGATTATGACTCACTTTTTCTTGTTCTTACTTTTCTATATTTAAATTTTCAGTACTTAATATTTGAGATCTGTAACAAAGTCTAGACTCAGGTCCATTTAATGCTACTCCTTTCCTCTTCTCCTTAATTTTAGAATGGGTCATATATTTTCATTTCTCTATACATAGTGCTTTCTGCTGGAAATATCTTCCTCCCCTTTTGTCAGTCTGGTAAACTCCCCTTTTACCATTTTACATGAACTCAAGTATTCTGAGTCTGGTGTGCTTTTTAAATTATTTTTAGTGTTTAAACTAATGCCTGGGAAATGTTGCTTGGCATTCATTTTTTGCTAAAATGTTCTAAGTTTTTGGCACTATTTAAAATGTGCTTAATACTAAATGATCATATATATATACACACACACACATACATATATGTATATGGCATGTTTCTATTGGTAAAGTTTAGGATATCGATTTGGTTTATATTATGAATCTGTAGTATTCTGAATTTGAAAGGCATATAACAGCAACACAGTCACAATACTCAGGTCTCCATTCACACACACCTTACAGATCCATGCAGAAACACATCAAACTCTGTCCATTCCTCCAAGTGAAATATCTCTCCCAGCTTTTCATGGACATTGAACATGCTGGTGGGAGCTTAGGGATTTTATTTTTTATTTTTATTTTTTTACTTGCAGGGTAGATCATGGCAGCAGAGCTAAGGGAGAAGTAATCAAGTGTACTGCATGAAGAATTTGCATTATTGTCCCAGAGTAGATTGGTTTACTTGCCCTGTCCTTACCAGCTGTCCCCTGACAATCACCTTCACACTCAGCTGCACTTCATAGCTTGTTTACCATGTTGCAGTGATGTTTACTCCCTAAGTTTATTTGATATTGGCCATTTGAAAACATTATCATTTAAATTGGTTCCTGTAACTAATGAGCATATGTTTCATACATGTTCCACAGGAAAGGACCAGGGGAAGTTATCAGTGTGCGAGGACTGTTTTGTACATAGTCATTTTAGCCAGAGTATAACACCAAATTTTTTTTTTTTTTGCGGTACTGGGGGTTGAACTCAGGGGCATTCTACCTCCGAGCTATACCCCCAGCCCTATTTTTTTATTCTTTATTTTGAAACCGGGTCTCACTAAGTTGCGGAGTGCCTCACTTAGGTAGCTGAGGCTGGCCTCGAACCCGGATCCTCTGGTCTCAGCCTCCCGAATGCTGGGATTACAAGCGTGCGCCACCACGCCCGGCTCTAACACCAAATTTTAAACCATTTTTGTGCTAAGGGAGAGATCTCCTCTGTATGATATGATGTATAGAATTTTATAAGGATGACAAGAAAACTGAAACCAAAGCTAAGATAATTATAAGCTAAGATAAGAGAAATTTTGAGTGCAAAATTCTTGAATTTTGGTTTGGGACATTTTGAATGCATTAAATGGAATGATTATTCCCTTCAGACTTGCTGGAGGGAGATTGCAAGAATGTCAGATTCCTCTCTGCAACTACAGATAGCTGTACTGGGTTCCACTGAGTAAAAGTGTGCAGAATGTACTTATCTGTAATGACACCATGGAGGGTGATGCTTGGTGACCAGATCAATCCAATTTGCATATCCCCCTTAACTCTGAGAACATGAAATACCTCCACTGAAAACAAAGCAGAAAGAGAGGGGTAATTAATAATGAGATGTAGAATATGAAATGAAATTCTGTAGAAACAGGAAAGCAACTATTGAAGCAAAAATCAGCCTTTTGGCATTCTTTCAGGTTCTTTGGGTTCTTCCTTCCTAAATCATTCTCTGACCAAAGATGGACATGTGTAGAGGGCTTGGCCAATCAGATACTTGCATTCCCTTGGCCACAGTTACTGGCTCTGGGATGGCATGTGATCCAGACAGAGCCAATGAAATGTATGCATTTGGCAGGGATTGCTGAAACAAATGAATATTGATTTCCCCTAGTAATGAATCTGGAACTGTATATATATATATATATATACATATTGCAGTCAAGAATTGAGCCAAGATCCAGGGAAACACCGCATTCTGTGGCGTTTGTTGGAAATCCTGAGTCAAACCAAAGATAAAGCTAGATCTATCCAGGGCTTCTTTAGAACATTACTCAATAACTTGCCATTTTCCCTAAGTGTTAGGTTAGGGTTTTAGTCGCTTGATCATATATATGATATGATCATTAGATTATTTCATTTATAAGTATACATAATTGAAATTTTATGGTTTTAAAAACATTGAACTATATACTAAAGTTTGTTCCTCTCTTTTGGATAATTGAACCTAGAATCCTTCTTCCATAATGTAAATAAACTTTAAAGCAAGATCTTAGATTTTGGTTGCAAACAACATGCCTGGCATCATTCCTGATTTCTTATTCCCTTTTCCAGCTTTGATTTTTTCCATTATCTATTTGGATATATATTTTAAATGTCACTTGTGTTCCTTTTGCAGTGGGAGATCATTTTTATTGTATGATGAAAATTAACACGCATTTGCAACATTAAAACAACATTAATAAATCTGAGCCTGATAATTGGACTTTCTGAAATAGCTTCAAAATGTCACTGGAGAACAGTGGCTTACCTAAATCTTGAGACATACTGAAGGAGACATGTACAGTTACACTCATAAAAATATTATGTATAAGAGCAAAAAACAGGAAACAACTTAAATGTCCATTGCTGACAGAATTTATGAATAGTGGCATATTTATAAAAGGGAATATTTTATTGCCATGAAAGCAGATGAAGCACAATTACATACAACAAGAAGACTTTGAAATAATGGTGAATGAATAAATGTGTCAACACAGATTATTTATGTATATATTTTGATACTATTTGTAGAAAGCACAAAGAAAAACTAAGCAATATGTTATTTAGGGATGTTTACTCATGGAATAAAGTTGTGTTTAAAAAGCAATAGTATAACCGGGTATCATGGCATGGGTCTTTAATTCCAGTATTTGGGAGGCTGAGGGAAGAAAATCATAGGTTTGAGGAGGGACTCAATAATTTAGCCAGATCCTCAGCAAATTAGAAAAATTCTGTTTCAAAAATTTTAAAAAAATTGAAAAGGGCTGGAGATATAGCTCAGAAGTAATATGTCCCTAGGTTCAATTCCCAGCACCATGCACATACACACACAAAGTAATGGATGATAAAGCTAAATTAAGTTGGAGTTGGAAAAGGCCTGGTGAAGGAGCATGTAGCTAGCTACCCACGATGTTAGTGATGTTTTAGGTCTTGGGTTTGCTAGTGGCATCACTGGCATTTATTTTTTATTTTCTGCTTACATTTTATTTTTGTTCCATATGTTCTTTCATGTGCATCAAATGTAACATAATAAACTTTAAGATACCTGATTAACAATGAACTGTGGTTTGGATATGGTTTGAGTGTATTTCCCCAAGCTTCATGTGTCAGGAGCTTTGTCCCCCATGTGTCAATGTGGGAGACAATGGAACCTGTAAGAATGTCTCTTGGTCTCTTGGGAGGTCCTTAGGTCACTGTGGGCTCTGCCCTCCAGAGGGCTAAGATGACCTCTCATGTGGAGTTCATACTCTTCTAAGAGTGAGTTGTAATAAGAATGGGCCTTACTCCTGGCTTCTTTTTTTTTTTTTTTTTTTTTTTTACTCTCTGTTTTGTGCTGTAATTTCTTGTTTACACATGCCATGGTATTAGGTTTTCACTAGGAGCTAAACCAATTGGACTGCCTCATCTTCTCTTTTAGCCTCCAAAATCATGAGCTACATAAATCTATTTTCTTTATGAAGTTAATTGGCCTTGGATTTTGTTAAGGTAATGAAAACAGACAAAAAAATGTATACATTCAAATAACTTTTTATAAGTTTAATAGTTAATGCATTGTTTGACATACATGCAATTAATATCTCATCTTTGAAAATTCATAGGCAAAAATCCATTCTCTCATTCAAAGTTGTACTAAAATCCAATATTTAAATTGGGCAGAAATGGACAGATTCACAAATTCAGGAGTGTCCCTAACACTTCAAGTACTTTCCATTCATAGTTTCCTGCATTGCTGGCATTTGAACCCAGAGTCTTTTGCATCCTAGGCAAATACTCTACCACTGAACTATACCCCAACCCAATTTTCTCATTTTTTAGCACTTTTTCTTTCTAAAATTTGCTAAAACTATGAATTTAATTTTTTCAATCTCATTTGCCAAGTATAGTATTTTCTTCCTCTTTTTTCTCATAAAAATTGTTTTCTTAAGTAGGATATTATGAAGGTTACGAACAAAGATCCAAACCAGCCAGCCCAAGATTCTAATAAATGCAGTGATGCTTACTGGTTGTGCAACCTCATTGCAAGTTACTTAACCTCTACAAACTTCACTTTCTTCTTCTGTAAAATGAGCTTAATAATAGTACCTACCTTGCTGAGTTGTGAAAATTAAATGAAACAAATGCCTATAATAAAAACTAATGTCTATATAATAATAAACTTGGTCATAGGCCTGGAAGTTAATAAACACTCAGTGGATGTTAATTATTATAATTATTATGTCAGCAAGCATACAGAAGTACAAGCTCGTGAAAATTATTCTTAAATAGCAGAGATGAAAAAAAGAAATCCCTGATTTCACCAGCTTATGACTGTATTTGAGTTCTAGAAAGTTCTAACAGAGAGACAAACATCAACATTGCAGGGTTTCCTCTGGTGGCTTACAACACTACACCTCAAAGTTAATGGATTTTCCACACAGGGAGAGAAAGATGTTTGATAAATCTAATAGCAAACCTATGTACACATATTTTTCATGGTTCAGAACACATGGCAACTTAAACAAAGAACTGATAAAAATAGAACTCTTAAGGTACTCCAAAATTCTAAGCTAGCCCTTGGAATCTACTATATGAAAGTATTAATGAATAAGACCTCTGGACTTTGTAAGCCTAGCATGCATGGACATATAAGAAGATGGCTTTCTCATAGCATAGTGTGCATTTCACCACCTTCATCAGCAAATAGATTATAGATAGCGTATATTAAAATAATTTAATAGTCAAATAACAGCACACTAATGTAATAATAGCCGTAGTCATGAAAAAAGATAAATTTCAACAATTTAACAATATTCCATACTTGAGGAAATTCATTCTTAATAGACATGCAACATGCTACTTGATCATTTTATTCCATCCTCGCAAATATTCAAATACAAATTTAATTCAGTAATATTTGTAAAAAATTTGTCACTTTTTGTTACCAAATATTGATGTCTTCTCTGCATTTTAAACACACTGTGATTTTTCAATGGGCAACTGCAAATTATCTCAAATTTGCCTCAGGGAAAAAACCTAAAAATTGAATATAGAAATATTTAGATGTAGTTGTAACTAAATAGTCTTTATTCTTCCAGCTACAGCCATAACTCTTCTATTCACTTGAAAGTCAAGAATGAATATACATATTCATTGTTATATATTAATATATCCATTTATATATAACGTATATAATATATACATATATACATCTTTACATTATATATATGATGTATACATCTTTACAAAAATCCAATGCTTAGTCCTGCATAGTTATATCTTTTCTGGTAGTATAACATATTAATTTCTTACACTTATCAGACAACATGTTAGGGACTTTACTATATTGCCATAAAATTGGTGCATTAAAGCTGTCTACAAGAAAGAGACACCCAACCAGATTCTTCAGGGGTCCCATTGATGAGTGTCCTGGGTAGAAGTGACATTTGTGTGAAGTGTCCCACCAAAACTTTTCAAGGAATGGCCTCACCTCTAACTCAGCACTTGAAAAAGATCCTTATGATCCCCTAATAGTTGGTACATGTTTTAGATCAGAGATTCATCTTACGCATCTCTATCGCCAACATACAGCCTAATGCCTGGCAGCGGTTCACAAATATTTGTTACTTGATAGAATAGAGTATAAGAAAGCAACAGGAAGAAAACGATGTTATGAATCATCAGGCCTATTTTATTTTTAAACCAGTTCTATGCATAAAATGAACATAGAACTGTGGGTAACTTGGGTAAAGATTACCTTCTATTAAATTACCTTTATCATGGGTCTGCTGCACTCTAAGCATAAAGCTAG
Source organism: Graphiurus murinus (assembly GCA_004027655.1). Taxonomy (NCBI): domain Eukaryota; kingdom Metazoa; phylum Chordata; class Mammalia; order Rodentia; family Gliridae; genus Graphiurus; species Graphiurus murinus. Next base: position 56,636 of record PVLC010005412.1, read on the forward strand.
TTACATGCACAAGTGCACTGAGTCCAAATCGTGTGCACATGGGATTTGCTTTATGCCCTGAAGACCTATTTGTAATTTTGATAGAGTGTCAAAACAAAAGTTTATTTGATCTTTCCCAAGGATAATTATAAACAAAACAGAAGTGCCTCTGAAATTCAGGAAAGTTCACCAGAGCTTTTCTTTGTTTGTGGTACTTTCTATTTCTTTCTGACTTTGCTTAAGATGGGGAGAGGGCTTCCCCCCACCCCCCATGCAGATTCGTTGAAGTACCAAGAAAGGCTTAATCCTAATTTCCATCTAGATAAATTGAAATGTGGAATAGTTTGAGAGACAGATTTTAATATGATTTACAGCGTGAATCTTCCTCTAAGATGATCATGAAAATGGAGTTGTCAGGTGACCAATTCAGAATTAAATTGTGGCTGCACATTTTAAGTTTTGTGTTTTGAGTAAAAAATAGGTTTGCCTTTACCATTTTCAAAAACTCTGAAAGTTTACTATTTTTCTGTGGCTTCCTAATTGCTATGTGACAATAGATGACCGTCCATGTGGCTATCTCTGTCATCTTTGACATTTTGAGCTTTCGTTATTGGTTATCTCATTGACTTGGGGAGGAATCTCAATGTGTGTATGTATGAGCCTGTGTGTGTGTGTGTGTGTGTGTGTGTGTGTGTGTGTGTGTGTGTGCATGCACACACATGTGTATATTGATGGACATTCTGACTAGATAGGAATTACTGTTTCGTATTCCGTTTTCACTCTCTAAATCCCATTCGAGACAACAGGGAAAATCTCACTAATTTGAAGAGCATGGATCACTACTATCTGGACTACTTTGAGTTATTTGCTGCTTTAATTAAAAAACAGTAGGGCATCCATTTGGCTAGGGAATCAGAGCTACTTAGAATTGTGAACCGTTTTGATGAGACCCATATTGACTTAATGAGGTTTTTCTGTTTGATTCCCTAAAGGATAAAATAGAATGGAAAAGGCCTGTTCACATCCAACATGGCTTGTCTCTTTCCTTCACCCTCATCCATACCAATTCAATTTCTAGTTCCTTTTCCTAAAATGAGGTCTGAGAAGATCTATATACTGAGCCTATCTGCATCATTTTTTTCTTTTTTCATTAACATGACAGGATACTTTGTGAACAGGATCTTCACACTCTGGTGTCTAAACTGAAATCCCAATACACTCCATAAAATCTATTTTCAGTAAAATGATAGAATTGCAAATGGATAATTTATTTTCATGAACCAGGCTATCATGAGCTTATGATAAAAAACGTGTATATATGTACAAATATGGATACCGATGTAGGCCCTTTTCTTCCAAATCATGGGTAGATCACATATTGGCCTCCCCAGAGTTCTCAGAGTAATGCCTACTTGTCTTGTGGGTGTCTATGTGCATGAGACCATCTGTGAATGTTGAGTTCTTCTCTGGGGCAGAAGCAAGGCATCCATTCAGGTTTTGCCCAGGAAATCCACACATAGGCTTTGCTAAGCTATCAATACAAATTTGGTTTCCACAACATTTGAGGTTATGGGGAGGAGAAGTAATGTATTTCTCCACAATTAGTGTTTTTGTTGCCTTGAAATGATCTGTGGTAAATTTCTCTCTAAAGTAGCAGGAATTTCTTAAAATGGGTTCAAAATTTCTGTTGTATCCATGTGAATTATATGAGTCTCAAGGCTAGAAATGATGTTTCTAATTGGTAGGATGGTGTAAAAAGGCATTTTCTTACTTACAAATGAAGGAGGTCCCTGACTATCCAGGCTAATGCTAAGCAGAATTATTTGTGTGTGTGTGTGTGTGTGTGACACTGGAGATTGAACTCAGGGCCATTCCACTCCTGAGCTATAACCCCAGACTGTTTTTTGTTTTGTTTCTTTTTTTCTTCTTCTTCTTCTTCTTCTTCTTCTTCTTCTTCTTCTTCTTCTTCTTCTTCTTCTTCTTCTTCTTTCTTTTTTTAATACAGGGTCTCACTAAGTTACTACATGCTAATCTTGAACTTGCAGTCCTCCTGTCTCAGTCTCTCAAGTACTGGGATTACAGGAATGTGCCACCACACCCAGTTCAGAATTCTTAATAGGAACTTCCCCCCTTATATTCAGAAGATTGATTCTGTAATAATTCAATAAAGACATTAGTATAAGCTAGGTGCAATGGTGCACATCTGTAATTCCAGTACTTGGGAGGCTGAGATACAAGGTTACAAGGTTGGAAGCTAGCCTTAATAATTTAGTGAGACCCTGTTTCAAAATAAAAAATAAAAAGGGCTGGGGTGTAGCTTGGAAGTAGAATGTCCCTGAGTTAAATTCCTAGTACCAAATAAATTAATTAATTAATTAATTAATAGTATCCAAATGAAGTGAGTAGATGATACGTTGCAAACCATAAAAATCACACTCTACTAACAAACTAAAATGATCATGTGATTTTCTTTCCTCCTCTTATCTCTGGGAGACATTTTCATTTTGTGGGGTGTGCTCTTCATTGCAAAGTAGTCATTCTCCTCGTTCCTCTGTTTTTACACACACATATACACATTCATTCTTGAACTTTACTTTTAAAGGATGACCCTGAATGTTCCTGGAAAGCAGAGCAGCACAGGTGCCAAGTGGGTGAAGACAAGAGTAGACACAGAATCAGTCAGGAAGCTGAGCAATGGAAATTTGAGGGGCAGGATGGTTTTTAAATTACTATTATACAGTATGAAAAACTCATACAAAGCTAAATGAGATATTTATAATGGACCTTTAAATGTCATTTAGTATTCTTTCTGATCCCCAAATAGTGCATATTTGTTTGGAAAAAATTCTACAAAAAGAAAACAAAAAATCACACAATCCCACTACACTGAGGAAATAGGATTGTGGTGTGTTCCAAACTTTTACCGCACATCACTGAGAGGCAAAAAGAAGACAAAAAAGAAAGAAAAAAAAAAAGAATAAGGACCCATATATTATTTCTGTTGTTTGAATGCTTGTTCCTTCCTTTGTTGCCTTTACCTGTTCTTGGTCTCGGTGAAACGCCGTTTCTGGAGACAGGAGAGCAGCTTTTTCATCCACTGAGTCCCAGGCCAGTGCATCCACAGGCCCATGCATGCTGGAACCCAACTTGACAATGAATGCTGCACCACCCTATATGTAGTTTCACTTTGCACCACTAAGCCTTGGCAGTTTGTAATGTACCCAGTTCATTTCTGAGGCTAGATACTGACAAAGTGGAAGAAATTCAGGGAACTGACTCCACCACTGGTCTTGGACACAGAAATGCTATTCTTGAGTTTGTGCTCCTTTCTACACTCTGGGGAGACTGGAAAGCTTGTGCCAAGCTGAAATGTTAAATTTGTAATTAATGACATTTAATCTCTTATTAAAATGGAACTCGGTAACTGAGAAGCACAGGGAATGTTGGAAAGGGTAAAAAAATAGACTATTACTGAACACCAAAACACATCCTCTGTGCAAACACATTTGATTTTTAACTTACATTATTCTCAATGCTACAAATGTTCCTATAATTGATTTTCTATATTTGGTCATTTTTCTCTAGCTACAATACTAAACAAACTCTAATATCAACTATAGTTCCTATCTCCCATTTACTTATACTTTAATACCTAAGGAAAAAAAATTAAAGCTACTGTGGTACAGAACAGTAGTCCATTTTCCAATTCTAGCAGCTTTTTTGAAAGTTGGATGTTTACATATTAACTTTTTACTCTAATATTAAACTTCTGTATAAGTAGTTTCGTTCACAGGGCTCAAATATCAAAATGATATTAAAAAGAGGTTTTTGAGAAATTACCCACACTTTTCTTGGTCTAGCTATTTTAATCTACAATGTCCTGTAGATAATCTCACTTTTATTAGATTCTTATGTCATATTCCTTTATTAATAAGTGAATATATAGTCTCTATGTGTATGTGTATACAAAGACAGTATTTTCATATGTGTTTACATCTGTATAATGAGCTGTATAATGAACTATATTATACATAGTACCTATAAATAATTATAAATACATTATATGTGGATATATGAAGCTTTAACTAAGGTTTTTTTTTAACAAGGATATCAATAATTTGTTCATTGACTCAAAGTAGCAATATATATGTATATATATATTTGTATATATATATATAATTCTGTTTAGTAAATATATATGTTTTTTCTGGAGAACTTTCTGTAACAATGCAAAATTTATTCATATTATTTTTATATCTACATTAAGTGGGGCATATCTTAGTTTAATCATCTACTGTACACTTGGGATTTTTATATTCTTTTGTATGATAAACCAAACTACAAAAAATAAGTAGGTGCAAAAGCTATTTTTTGGTTCACAGCTATATGTGTAGGATAAATTTCCAGAAGTGGGGTTATTGAGTTAGGGATAAATGCATTTGCAGTAAGATAGAAACTGACAAATTGCCCTTTGTGTTAGGCAGAATAATGTTCCCTCAAAGATGTCTATATCCTAATTCTTGGAACCTATGAATACATTACTCTCTACAGCAATAGTCATTTTGAAGATGTGATAAAGATTCAGGATCTTGAGATGGAGAAGTTTCTTTGGGTTATCTGTGTCCAATCTAGTCCTATGACTGCTTATGGAAGAAGAAGGCAAAAGCCTGGGTGAGAGAGAGGTGCTGTTGGGAGGCCTTGGCCACCATTGCTGTCTTTGAAGATGGAAGAAGTGGATCATGAAATAAGAATGTAGGCAGACTCTAGACACAGGGAATGGCACTCAGCTCTCTCTCTCTCTCTCTCTCTCTCTCTCTCTCTCTCTCTCTCTCTCTCACACACACACACACACACACACACACACACACACACACACACACAAACACACACACAGGTTTTAAGGCTCTCAGGTTATGGTCATTCATTATAGCAGCAATAGAAAACTAATGCACCTTCTTTAGGGTTGGAACTATTTTGTTCTCTAATCAGCAATTGATGACCTCGTTTTCCTACAGCTTCATAAGCAGAATGTATTTCCAGACTTTGAGACTTTTGCCAATCTGATTGATAAGAAAGAGTATGTCAGGATGGTCTTCCTGTGCATTTCTCTTGTTATGAATGAAGTTGCACATCTTTACACTTAGGTTTATTTATAATAATTGAATGTCTGCTCATGTTTGTTTGCTCTTATTTTGATTGGGTTGTTGGTGTTTTCTAATTAAGTTCCTTATATGTTCAGAAGATGAAGACTTGACATGTGTTAGAAATTGCAACTATTTTTCCCAAAGTGTTCATTTTCCAGGTGAATTTAAAGAACATTGGCTTCTTTGTTATTTTCTCTAGATTCTATAAATATTTCTTCTGGTTTTTGTGAGTCTCTGGATAACACAATCTAAAATACCACCTAGAGAACACATGTTTGAGGGAAGAAATTTAAAAAAGAAACAGAACTGCTGCATAAACTCTAGGCTTTCTTCACCTTTTCACCTCTGGTCTGACTCATTCTTTTCAGCCCCTTTCTAATGCCTTTAAGTCCAAGAGTAGTTCCTAATACTAGAGTGGGTACCACTAGGGAAGAAAGTTCTGCATTATACTGCAATTGCAGCAAGTTGAACATTTTGTAGCACATTCTTCAATTAAAACTTATATTCTTAGACTTAAAGCTGTCTGAGAACCAAAGCACTAACACTTGGCATTTCGTGTCAGCAGAGCATGGGTATTATTATTCACAGTGAAACGCTGACAGGCCCTTCCCTTCAGTGACACCAGCTAGCTCAGCTTATAATTACCCTTGTTACATCATTGCTTTTCCTGCGCTGGGCACAGCAAGTGAGCTCTTGCTTGGGAGACAGATTTGTGTTTATAGCCAAAGAGTTGTTCCTTTTAAATTCAAACCAGGTTTGCTGATATCTAGGAGGGGGGTCAGGGAAGAAAAACTGTTATAATTAGAGTATCATGAGGAGAAACAATAAACACGTAAGCGATGAGGAGGTGATCATCATCCAGTCTGAAGCAGAAGATCAGGGTTTAAGCCAGGCGTTTCTGACAGGGATATCAGTACTAGGTTCATTAACTGCCCTTACAGCTTTCAGAATATTTTAAATGTGGCAATTTACATTAAAATGGATTTAGTGACACCATCCTCTCATTACTGTCAGTTTACATTTGGGTTCATAAACTATAATTGTAAATAAAATATGCTTTTCATTACAATGTCTATTTAGTAGAATATGGTAGGAAATTAGAGGCATAATCATGATTTAAATTATTAATTCGGTGATATTTTTCAGGTGCCATATGTAGATACTTCACTGTGCATAATGAATATGTGCACAGGGGTTGAATTAGGGCGAGATCTGTACGCCCTGCCTCCCATTCTCTCTCCTCCTCTTGCTTTGTTTTTGTTTCTTGACCCCTTCACGGTGGGACATGTTAAAGGGCAGGTTTCTAAAGCAATCAGCCTGCTATTATCTATGCCATTATTTTCATCTCATTTCTCCCATTGAGTTTCAAGGGGGACCCCAATAAATGGCATCCCTTTTGCCTCTCTGAATATGTTGAGAACTAAAGAGTAACAAAGAGTGGGAGATCAAAATATCAGCCTTATTGTAGACAACATTAAGTTGGAAGATGTGACTTAGTCTTCAAGGCAAATAGAGCAGCATTTAGGAGATTCCTGGTTTGTCACGATCCCAATGGACAGAGCCGGCCTCCTCTTCTGGTGAGATGAATAATGACCAGGTTCCAGCTGATTCTGGAACCTGTGCATGTTAGTTAATCTGGTGATGTCTTTGCAAATATAATTAATTTAAGGGCATTAAGATGAGGAGATTTGCCTGAATTAACAAAGCAGACCTTCAATGCCTTTAGAAGTGTCCTCAGGAGAAAGAGGATGATGGAGGTTGGGCAGACAGAGAAGGAGCAAGTAATGGGACCTCAGAGGCAGGGATGGGACTGCTGCGGCTTCACGAGCCAAGGAATGCCAGCAGCCACTGGGAGCTGGAAGAAGCAAGGAGCAGATCCTTCTCCAGAGCCCTGGAGGGAGCATAGCCTTGCTCACACCTGGATTTCATCCCAGTGAAACTGAATTTGGACTCCAGGCCTCAAGAACTCTGAGGGAATATGTTGTTGTGGTTTTAAGCTACAAAATTTGAGGCAAGTTCATTGTAACAGCCTCAAAAAATCCTCAAATCTTCCTCAGCCATCTCTGGTTGACTTCCCCAGGGGGAGGGGGCTAACGATGAAGGGCCTTGGGAAGACAAAAAAATGAGAGGGATGCTCATTCCCAGTTCTTGTTTCCAGATGTGCCAGTCAGGCAGATTGCTTCACTTTTTGTGGGACACAAGGTCTAAAGGGCAGGGAGGGGCCTGGGGTGCATGAAGCCCCTGCTTTTCTTTTGATTTGTGGACATTCCTAAATTCCAACCATTGCAATTTTGAAATGTTTGAGTATTTCACATCTAATGATTGTTACGTCCCAACAAAGTCTGCATTTAAATTAACTTCTATATCATAGAGCTCTGAAGGCCAAGACTGCCATTGTGTTAGTTAAAGAGCAAAGGTCACTACAAACGTACTCATTTTTCACCTCAGCAGCACCAGCCTTGTTACATGCTGCCATAAGGAAGGACTGCTATTTCTTGTCCAGTTTAAAGAAAGAAGTAAACTTTCATCAACATTATTAAATTCTCTTCTCATCACCCAGTAGAATGGTATCATCTATTGTAAATATCCACATTTGTTCTAGTTAAAAACTTTTCCATCAATATTGAATAATTATGTGGAAAACTACTCTATTTGTATATTTGAAATTTCTTCATTTTAAATGTTTTACCATAGCTTAAATAACCCAAAGACACATATAATAAAGACACATATAATAAAGACATATATAATAAAATTAAAATCACCTTGTCTTAAGGGAGTCTTCATGTAGCCTGTTACTGTTATTGACTTCTGTATCACATCTCTTAGTACAATGTGTTAAGTATTATTTCCTGCAATAGGTGTAAACAAACTGTTGCTTTTTCAACAATATTTATTGAATGCCCACTTTGTGAAAAGCATTGTTCAAGGAAAAAACAGAAATCTCTACCGTGCTGGACTTACAGGCTATAATGTACGTTGAAAGTTAAGCTTAACCAATTAGGGTAACAACTTTTCTCAGTTTGGACACATTTAAGCATAAAGCCCAGAAGCTTAGGCATGAAGACAAAACACAACCAGGAGAATAATCATTTTTCTTCTTGCAAATGTAAACTAAGTGTTGGAGAAAATATAGAATTTATCATCCTCTTTTATTGAAAGAGGGATAAAAAGAGGGAATAATGTTCTATTGAATTTGTCATATTTGTTCTTTTGCTTTTTAATTCACGTTCTTGAAGCTTAACTGGGAGAGACATACAGTAATTCAGCAGTGTGAGGATCAAACTTTGTGAAAATAGGAATATATACTCCTTTCCATTTCTCTTTAGTTTATATTTCATAGAACTCTTTGTACAAATTTAAGATGTTCTTTCGTGTTTCAGTCCATTATTTATCATACGCATATTTGTGCTCTAGTTATTCCATATTTTCATTTCTTATCTCCATAAAAATATTTTAAGTTGCTGGGCATGGTGGCACACACCTGTAATCCCATTACTTGGGAGGCTGAGACAGGAGGATGGCAGGTTCAAAGCCAGCCTCAACAATTTAGTGAGGCTTTCAGCAACCTAGCAAGATCTTGTTTCCAAATAAGAAATAAAATCAGGTTGGGGGTGTAGCTTGGAGGTAGAATGCCTCTGGGTTCAATCCTCAGTACCAGGCACACACAAAAATTTTTAAGTTTTTTTGGGGGGGGTTGTTATTCTTACATGATCTTTAAATGTAGCACAGTGCTGTTTAGTATGTATGTAAGAAAATTTGTTAATTGATATGAATAGTAAGAGAAAAGGAGAATGGCTGGGGGGAGGGAGGAGAAAGAGAATGATAGTGAAAATGCAATAAAAATGGCATGATTAGTAAAATTTAAGGAGTAAAAAAGAATTTGTGGTGTTGAATGATTGTTTAAACATGCATACACACACATATTTCTAATGAGACCCATCTCCTTTTACCATTCTCTGTAATATCATTTGCAAATTTGGAATGTGAACATTTTTACAAAGAAATGAATTGAGAAAATTGTTCATGATTTTTGAGTACTGCTGAAGAGGAAATAATTTCTTTTAATCAACAGATTATGCCATGTGATTCTAAAAGTTAAAAACTCAAATAGCACAAAGTACTCTTAATGTTTTACTCCCTTGAACAATTATCATTACTCTTTTACAGACCTTTACTGCCACACTCCCATTTGAGTAATTCAATTTCCTTTTCCTTTCAAATGTACATTTTCAATTGGATACTGCCATTTACTCTTTCAATTCAAAGTTTGTTTACTTGTGAGTAAAACAGTAAACTGTGCTCCAGTGTTTCACCAAACAATTTTTGAAAGTGAGTTTGACCGATGAGTGGCAAGTTTTAGGTATATACAGAAAGATAAAAAAATCCAGTTCTTATAAATTTTGGATGTATTGTTTTTTCTACAATCTACCTAAAGATTTATTTAACTTTTTATACTAGAAAAAAAAAAAGTAGTTAAAAATGGAAGTCTTCTGTAACTAAAGATAAATATTTCAGAGGGATACTTTGGAAGTTACAGAAAACATTATTGAAGAAAATTCTAGAAGTCTTAATAAATGAGTTGCTATACCATATTCATGGAGAGAAATATTCATTTAAAAAAAAGTTCTCCACAAATATATTAATAGTTTTCTATTCCTGTTACTTATTGTTTTCTGTGGAACAGAAAAAGAAAATTCTGAAATTTTATAGTACAAGGACCCTAAAGTAGTTAAGATACTTCTAGAGAAGATTATCACTGAATAACTTTGATTACTAAATATTGAGAGTTATTATGAATCAATAGCAATTAATACATTTTGGCATTTGTTCAGGGACAAATAGACTAGTGGAACTGAAAGCCCAGAAATAACCTGACTCATATAGGTGAACTTACTGAATAACAACTAAAGGATTTCAGACCAATTATGGTTTAAGTAAATGGCCTCGCATGAGTGAGTGAGTGGCTGTCTCTCTGAAGGTGTGAGTAATAAGACTCCTAACTCATGCAGTTGTTGGGGAAATTACTTTTGCTTGCAATTAGTTAATTAGGAATGAAGGACTCATCTTTCTATTTATTTTGTTAAAATTAATAATTTTTTTTTTTTTTTTTGCTATGGAAGGTCTATTCATAGTTCTTGCCATTCCGTCGTTGGATCATTTCTTTTTCTTAATATGTTGTAGAAAGTCTTTGTAAATTAAGAAAGTTCTAGCAAAATAATCACAAGTACTTCCCTTTTCTCTGTCACTTAACTGTATAATGTTAAGTGACTGTATAATGTATAATGTTTCATTAAACAGTGCTTTGTGCTTTACCTTTTTACCTAAACATCCTTTATGACTTCTGGATTCTGTATCCTGTTAGAAACAAAGTATTTTAAAATACCTTCTTCTTCTTCTTCTTCTTCTTCTTCTTCTTCTTCTTCTTCTTCTTCTTCTCCTTCTCCTCCTCCTCCTCCTCCTCCTCCTCTTCCTCTTCCTCTTCCTTCTTTCTTCTTTTTCTCTTTGCTGAAAATTGAACTCAGAGCCATTCTCTCTCTGAGTTATGCTCCTAGCCTTTTTTCTATTTTTTATTTTGAAACAGGGTCTTGCTAAGTTGTTGAGGCTGACCTTGAACCCATGATCCTCCTGTCTCAGCCTCCAAAGTATTAGGATTATAGATGTGAGCCACTGTACCCAGCTTTAAAAAAAAGCAGTTTTTATTCTATGGTTATTTATATTTTTATTTCCCCTAATAGCATGTGGTTCTACTGTTTGCATCATCAGTCCATCTAAAATTTATTTACTATAAGTAGTAAGTATATTTTTATTTATTTATTTTCTAAAACTCCCTGGTCATTCTCATATTTCTTTCTCCAGATTGGTTTCCAATATAGTAACATTTTGCCGAATATATACCATGTACTTCAAAAATACTTGGAATTTTGATTGGCTTTTTGTTAAAATTATAGAAAAGCTCAAAATAAATTTGGAGAGAATCAGTTGTCTTGATTATTAAAGTGGTACTCCCAATAATGAATGCCTAAGGAATAGAGTGATTGCCTATCTTGCATGAAGATCTGGAATTGATTCCCAGGACTGTAAAAAAAAAATCAAGTAAACAAAAATGCACCTACTGAGCTTAAGATGGCACCACCCAGCTCCTGCCACAGGAAAGCACATACAAGAAATTAGGCTCAGGAAAAGAAACTGAAACATAAACCCAGCTTCTGCTTCTATACTCCTGCATGTTATTGATCCAGTCAAAACCTGCCCTGTCACCTCTGGGGCTATATAATCTGTATACTAATGTGATTCAGGGCTCAATTTTTGGACATTAGTCCTCTGAGCCCCGCTGGAGAAAATAAAGAAATTCTCCTTTCCAACCTGGTCTACTGGTCCTCATCTTTCTTTGCTTGGCCTCCTGCAACACTTGTGCAACACTACCTTTAGGTCTTCAGAGTTCAGAATAAAGTATTTTCACACCACTTACTAGTTTTAAAGAAATGTACCATAAGACCATTCAGAAGATTTCTCTGATCTTAAGTGCTCTTTTTAGTTCATGGGAAGAGGATCAAGAAAAAAATAAATCAGGAAGGGAAAAAATTTATGTGAGTTATGTATTTGTATAATTGAGTCAATCTTGAATACTCTTCTTCCTCTAATTTTCTAAAAAGTCCCACAACTTTACAGAATTTTAATTCATACTTTTCATGATTGATTATTTATCAGTTAGTTTTTGTTCTTTATTTTTTAGCCCTCAAATATACTGCAAATTTTTTTTTCTAGAAACTGAAGAGTTGTCATTATCAAATGCTAATATTTTGGACCATTCTTCCTGCTTCCAGGGACTTGAATGTTCTTTCAACATCTATAATTTTGTTTCTTAGAGTTCAAAATGAAGTTTTCACTTCTTGGTGGCAATGTAGTATCTCTGAGGTCACACAGCTTAGAAGTGAATGGTAGGGAGGGGCTCCACAGAGCTATCCCTTTCTTTCCTTTATGTTACGGTCATCTAGAAAGTGTAAATCCCATTTCCTATTTCTATTTTCTCTTCTATTCATTCTTCAACTCATTGCAATTTGGTTGTCAACCAAGACTATTAAAACAGCTCTCTTTATCACATTTCCCTATTCTGTTGTATACCAAACTCTACATTTTACTAGAGCAGGGAATTCTGTGTGTCTTGTTTTATGCTATATTCCAATGCAAGCACAGAGAAAGCCCTATAAAAGTATTTGCTGCAGGAATAAATATGTGACCACACCTTTCTGAAATCCTGCTCTTGGGGTTCACCGATGAAGTTTTTGTCTTTCTTTCTCCTTACTCTTTTACATGTTTCTCTTTCTTCACCAGCTCTTCAGATGACTGGTTTCCCTGAGGTCGAGTTCTAAGTTTACTTTCCTCCCTCCACACAACCTCTTCAGTTAGTTACATTCATAAGCATTAATTTAATTGTTATATTAATATTATATTAATGACTTCTAAATTTTTATCTTCCAGTCTTGATCTTTATTCCAAATTTAGGACAGGTTATATCACAAGTAAGGTTGATAAGCTACCAAAATTTGAATTACCTGGAGTACTTGTTCTGAAATGTAGATTTCTTTCTTCCTCCTGAGTAAGGATTGTCTTATTTATTTTTTTCTTTCTGAATTAGTTTTAGACAAAATTGGCTAGAAGCAGACTCAAGAAGATAATGTAAATTAAAGATGTTATTCATTATTACTATTACTGTTAAATGACTATTACTACAGATGTGTTGAGGAAGAAGTGATTGTCTCAGGAAAAATGTGCTGAGGAGTTGAGATAATGTGGGCTTCAAAGATGATTAGGAACCTCAAACCATTTCCCAAATCTACTCACTTCCCTTTATCTCCAGTACTACCCTCCTAGTTCAAGCTATCATATCCTCCTAAGTGAACTATGCTTGTAATACCAGTACTCAGGGTGCTGAGACCCTGTTCCAAAATAAAAACTAAAATAGGGCAATAGGGCTGGGGGTGTAACTCAGAGGTAGAATACCCCTGGGTTCAATTTCTAGTACCAGTACAAAAAAAAAAAAAAAAAAAAAAAAAAAAAAAAAAAAAAAAAAAAAAAAAAAAAAAAAAAAAAAAAAAAAAAAAAAAAAAAAAAAAAAAGAAGAAGAAGAAGAGAGAGAGAAGGAAGAAAGAAGATAACACACTAATATCTAACATCTCTTGAGTGCTGAATATATGTATGACTCCTCTATGTGTTTCAAAATTATTTTCAAAATTATTCCATAAGGAAGATGATAACCTTCTAATAGTTATTTTACTATTTTTTCACTCTACAATACAACTTCCATGCAGTAGCCAATTTTGAAAGTACAAGTAAGGTGATACTGCTAACGGCGTCGTAATGTGTGTAGATAAATCCTCTTGGGCTCAGTATGACACTTTGAGTAAAATGTAAGCTTTTTGCTGTACTTCACATTTCTCTTTGACTTCTCTCTACATTTTCTATTTTACTGACACTACTGGCTTTTTGCCCTTCAAACATGCCACTTTTGGGACTTTCTTGGGGCCTCGGCCATCGTATTCTCTTCTTCCATGTCACCAGCTCGTTTCCGTTTTGTTGTTAAGACCCAACTTAAATTGACACAGCCTTCCCTTACTTCCCAAGCTAAAGGAATACTTCAGCTTCTATTACATCATCACCTTCTTAGCATTTCATTCATTATCTACTCGATTCATTTATTTATTCATTTTATTGGTCTCCCTGGATCCATAGGGATGATGTTTTCTCATACATTACAGTCCCCTTTATTGATTTATAGAGTGGCTATCCATAGCAGACACTCATTGTATGTGTGCTAAATGCATGAAGAAATAGTGGGAAAATGTTCGTAAACATGGAGAGAGAATATTACAGTCTATTATACTGACACACACAGTGCAGAGAACAGCGATTTGGAGGTACAAACAAAAAACAGAAATGGTTCTTTTGATAATAGTTTACTTTCCATAGGAAATGAACATGATTTAAAAAATGTATTGTTTCAGCTGGGTGTGGCGGTGTATGGCTGTAATCCCAGTACTTGGGAAGCTGAGACAGGAGGATTGCAGGTTTGAAGTCAGCATCAACAATTTAGTGAGGCTCTCAGCAACTTAGTGAGACCCTGCTTCAAAATTTAAAAAAATAAATAAATAAAATTAGGATTGAGGTATAGCATGGAGGTAGAGGGGCCTGGGTTCCAATCCCAGCACCCTCCCTTCCCCCTCCACACACAAAAGATTGTTTAACTTTTCTTTAAAAGTAGGCAACTTAGCCAGACATGGCGGTGCATGTGCCTGTAATTCCAGTACTTGGGAGACAGACAGGTTCGAGATCAGACCTAGCAACTTAGTGAGATCCTCAGCAACTGAGGGAGATTCTGATTCAAAATAAAAAACAAAGTAAGGCTGGGCTGTAGCTTGAGGTAGAATGCCCCTGGGTTCAGCCTCTAATATAAAACAAACAAATAAAAAAAAAAAAAAACCCAAAACAACAAAAGAGTAAGCAACTTTAAAGAATTCTAAAAGCAAAAATAGGTGGCATATATTTAAACTGGGAAATAGTTGCTAGTTCTAAAATTTATCTAGTCAAGTCTTACTCATTACCATATTCAAGAAATTGTGGACATTTCTAAATTAAAACTGATAACTTAGTAGGCACCTACTTTGTGTACAGGGATCAGATAGATAATTATTCCTGGAAAACATTCATCTACCTATTTGTATTAATATTAATTTAATATTAAAATACTCTACATAGCATAACTTTTTTTTTTTTTTTTCGGTACTAGGGATTGAACTCAGGGGCATTCTACCTCCAAGCTACACCCCCAGACCTATTTTTTATTCTTTATTTTGAAACCGAGTCTCACTAAGTTGCGGAGTACCTCACTAGGTAGCTGAGGCTGGCCGCGAACCTGGATCCTCTGGTCTCAGCCTCCCGAATGCTGGGATTACAAGTGTGTGCCACCATGCCCGGCTATAGCGTAACTCTTAACAGAAATTGCTTTAATAGAAAAATTTGTTACCAAAGTGCCAGAAGCAAACAAAAGAGACAAAGTCTTAGTCAATAGTAGGTAAAAAGTGATATATATATTAAAAAAAGTATACATCTTTTACAGATGGCTGTGATAACACATGTAAAAGACAGGCATTACTACGTGTGATATAGATCAGTCAATGGAGTAGAAATTCTGCATGACTGCAAAGTCATATCACTGGTCTCCATCTCTCTAGAAGTCCGCGATTGTGATTCTACCAGGGGAGGAGAGACTAACACACGTTTGTAGATTAGGAACACATGGGTCTCATCTCAGGGCTAGTGAAACTAGAGTTAATTGTGTATACATGTCAGTCATCATCAGTCAGTCAATCAGGCAACTAATACCTTTTGGGTCATGAATCTAGCAGGACAGGAGTTGATGGGCAAGCTGACAGTCCAAGGCCTACTACCTAGATAACAGGTTGTGTGAAGCAAGCCATGACCTTCTGGGCCAATGGCACACAGGATGCTCAGCTCCTGGGTTTCCTGACTTGACAGCTATGGCTATGTTCTGGAAAGCAGTGGAGACAACGTCTCATGAACTAATTTTTTCTGCTTGCAACTGCCAGTCCACTTCACACACATCACTGTGAATGGGGTCACAAATACAAAGGGACCTCAGGACTCACTGGAACCAACCCCACACATAACCAAGCTATCGTGAGATTGTGGAACAGGGGCACGGTCATGTTTAGAACCCACATTTATGACTCAAATTCAATCTTTTGCTTACTCTATAGCATGCCACTTTTTATATATATTGGGAATTAATGTCTTCTTTCTAATTGATGAGATTGAGAGGTCTAATTTTGCCAACTGAAATGAATATAGCAATCAGGATCTTAGCCTGAAACTTAATGAAGTAGATCTTTTAAAACATCTGCCCAAGGAAATTACAAATATATATGAAAAGCATTTAGTTGGCTTCAGAACGTTCTTTTTAAAATGGACAATAGAGAAGTAACTGAAAAATTTAAAAATTTCAATGTAATGCCACTATTAAAAATGTATAAAAAATAAATCTTCACTCTATTGGTTCTCAACCAAGTGTCTAGTTCAGAACAAACTGGGAGGTTTTTAAAAAGCACACATGCCTACTTCCTACAGCAGACTACTGCCTCAGAATCTCTAGGCTCGGATACTGCATATGTGTGTTTTGAAAAAGATCTCCATATGATTTCAATACACAGTTTATGTCAACAATGTGGAAAATCTTCCTCTTTTACAAACACTGGAGAGAAAAATAAAAATTATAATAACATCCATAGTTTAGACAAGTATCAAAACCCTTCTTTTCTACCAGATGTTCCACTACTCCAAACATCTTTACAGCCATATTGTATAAATAGACTGCATTGTGTCCAGATGCTGATACAGAAAACCGTTGTATTTCAATTATATGTTAGGATTGGAAATGGTAAGAGCAGAGAATAAAAAAAAAAAATCATGGAAAATGCTAAAACCTTATTTCAGCCAGAAATTTTCAGTACTAGCTCACCCATCAAATCCTTTGCCAAACCTCTTCCCAAGGAGCCATGCTGGCTGGTTTGATTCGGATTCCTATATCCTTGACTTCTGTCTGGCATACAGTCAGTAGTGAAGTTGCTATGATACACAAGCTAAGAAGAAAAAGAAACAAAAGTTTCAGGAAATTTACAAACTGAATAAATAATCCTCAAAGATGTCAGAGTTGCATAAAATGAGGGGAAAAAATTGACACTCAGAAATAGAAATGGCAGCTGAAGAGGTGATGAATGGTACCTGCCTACATTGGCGTCAAAGGCAATACTTCAAAATTTTCTTTTATACTGAGCTTAACAGGTAGTATATCTTGGAAAAATCAATTATTTCAAAATAGAGCATATTATAAAGAGGTTTATGATTTTTTAAAAAATAAAGGCTCATGCATATCTAAAGAGAGGAATTTTAGGTTGAGGTTGGAGTAAATCAACTACCAACACAAAGTCTGAGCTGGGGGTGGTGAGTTAGAAGGGTCACTAACTTGGGAATTTATTCTAGTTTCCAACACTATCTTTTCTCTGTTTCCTCCTCTTCCTTAGTGGTTTATTTACAGGGATAAAGTTCTCTTGCTTAGGGCAACAGAACAAAAAGAGGGGAAATACAACTATGCCATGGCATACTTGTTTTTATATCACAGATTGGTTTTCCGGCAGCTATCAACACCTTTGGTCCCAGCATTGTAACTCCAAGAGTAATCCAACCCAGCCCTGACATTTGTTCGGAGTGGAATGTCTTCCTACGGGAGGGAATGCAGGGGGAGTCCACTGTCTCCTTGTTTGGTTTCTCTTTTAACAGCTGCCTTTCAATGACATCACTCTTAGCCCTGAGATATGACTGCTTCCCAGCTGCCTGATAGTGAAGCAAAGGTTACCTTCTATCTCCGGCAGTGTTGTCATCAAAGAGCTCTATTTCACTGATGTGACAATGCAGTGAATAAGATTTTCTCCAAGCGTGTGAAAAGGCCACAGCAACCTTCACAACAGGGAAGCCAATGAGGCAGCAAGATTCAAACAGTCTCCCTAAGCCATCGATAGAGAGCCGGTTTGACTGCTTCTGATATCACCCCACCCTTCAGCAAAACAGGGACTGCTTTGTATTCAACTTTATCTTTGCTTTATTCTTTGGAGATTCAAAATAAAACAACAAATAAGGACCATACACAATGAATGAATGGACAGAAGATAGATGGCCACTAAATATTTATAAATAGTCTGTCCTCATAATCACTTGGATTTCATAGTGACTTAGTGTCTTTAAAGTCTTATTCTGTTTTCTGCTGCTGTAATATAATAAAAGACTGGGTAATTTGTAAAGAAAATAAATTAGCCAGATATGTGTAATTCCAGGACTTGGGAGGCTGAAGAAGGAGGATCACAGGCTTGAGGTTTGCCTTAGCAACTTAGGGAGACCCTGTTTAAAAATAAAATAGGGCTGGGGGTGTACAAACTCAGAGGTAATAATGCTTTGGGGTCCAATTCTCATTACCACTCCCCCCACATATATACACACAAAAGAAAGAAAGAAAATTACATCTCACAGTCCTAGAGGCTGGAAAGTTGAATATCAAAGCACCAGCATCTGGCGAGGTCCTTCTTTCACAAGATAACACAGCAGAGTGCATCATGTGGTGAGAAAGCATGGTGTATGAGCAAGCTTACTTTGAGAATGAAGCCCTAACTTGCCCCTTTCTCAGATAAGGGCCCTACTTCATTCTAGAAGTGGAACTTCCAGGTCCTACCATTCAATACCGGCTAAACATCCCTAATCTGAAGTCTGAATTGTTTAAGAATCCAAAACTTGTTGAGTGAACGCATGATGCCACAAATGGAAAATTCCACACCAGACTTCATGTGACAGGTCTCAGTCAAAACACAGGCACACTAAAATATGGTATAAAATTACATTGTAAAATTACCTTCATGCTATGTGAATAGGGTGTGAATAAAATATAATTGAGTTGTGTGTTTAGATTTGGGTCCCATTCCCAAGATAGCTACCTATCTATATGACAATATTCCAAAATCTGAAATAATAGATAATCTGAACTATATCTGGCCTCAAGAATTTTGGATAAGTGATACTTAACCTATACTGTCCCAGTGGTAATTAAATTTAACCATGAGTTTTAGAGGAAATACTCAAACCATAGCACTTAGAAAAGGCTAGTTTGATAAAAATCATTAAAAATGATCATGGCAAGAGTTTTAAAAATTAAAAAGTGACAAGTTGGGAAACAATTCACAGACCTTCACGAAAATAGTCTTCTGTGTATCGCTATATTTTTATTAGGTTGTCATGAAGCTAATTACTGATGGGACTAAATGACTAGAATTAAATCTTTCATTTGCTGAGAAGCTGTTTTGTCCCTTCATCAATGACACAGTTTTCATGATGAAAAGTGAAGTTCTATATGAAATCATGGTTTAACTAGAAACAAGGTATCTAAGTAGTTAAAAATAAATGAGCTGAAAAGTGTCACAGTGGGTAAATACTTCTGTATCTTTGGTCCATTTCAGCAGATGTTTATTTTGTGGGGAAAGAACATCTCTATTCTTCAGTACTCTCAAAATCCCTTTGCATATTAAAAAAAGAAAAAGAAAAAAAAAAAAGGTCAGAAGCCTTTTTGTCCTGTATTACTGTGATAAACAGGCTCATACATGGAATCAACACACAAGTAAGCAAGGGGGTTTCTCGATACGATAGTTTTGAAAGGAAAAGTGGGAAAAGTGATATTTGAAAGTAAGTCTATCAAATGCTTGTATTGGAAGGAAAGACTTTCCTTCCTCACAAGAGGAAACAAGTTGGCAACTGGCGGGACATGCTCACTACATAGGATGTCCTCTCTTCTCCCAGTCCTCATGCTGCTGACCCTCTTGTCCTAGCACTGTTAGCTTAATGCATGTAGGCATTGTTGGCCTGGAATTCCTCTACATTCCTTGTTAAATTTCTCCTTGGAGCCGGGCGTGGTGGCGCACGCTTGTAATCCCAGCATTCGGGAGGCTGAGACCGGAGGATCCGGGTTCGCGGCCAGCCTCAGCTAGTCAGTGAGGCACTCCGCAACTTAGTGAGACCCGGTTTCAAAATAAAGAATAAAAAATAGGGCTGGGGGTGTAGCTCGGAGGTAGAATGCCCCTGAGTTCAATCCCCAGTAC
>PVLC010005413.1:0-20940 GCA_004027655.1 Graphiurus murinus
GTTTCAAAATAAAGAATAAAAAATAGGACTGGGGGGTGTAGCTCGGAGGTAGAATGCCCCTGGGTTCCATCCCCAGTACCGCAAAAAAAAAAAAAAAAAACAACCCTCTCCCACATTGGAATGAGTCAGGCTGGGCCAGGAGCTGAGCTTGCTGCAGTTCTGCTACCTGTGAGCACCTGGAGGAAGCACCAGCCCAGACGGCTTCCTCAGAAAGGCCAACAATGTCAAAAGTAGCTACATTTCTTTTTCATTAAGAATGTTTGTCTTGTAAATGGAATATGTGTACCCTGCAGCAAATTTATGCATTTCATTTATTTTTTGTGCTGGTGTTGAACCCAGGGCCCAGGGCCTTCTGCATGCTAAGCACATGTTCTTTTCCTGTTTTTTTTTTTTTTTTTGGTACTGGGGATTGAACCCAAGGGTGCTCTACCCTGAGCTGCATCTCTAGCCTTTTCATTTTGAGACAGGCTCTCAGAAAATTGCAGAGGCTGAACTCAAATTTGTAATCCTCCTGACTCAGACACCTAAGCTGGCACTCATACACGTGTGTGTGTGTGTGTGGTACTGGGGATTGAACTCAGGGGCATTCTACCTCCGAGCTATACCCCCAGCCCTATTTTTTTTTATTCTTTATTTTGAAACCGAGTCTCACTAAGTTGCAGAGGGCCTCACTAGGTAGCTGAGGCTGGCCTCGAACCCGGATCCTCCGGTCTCAGCCTCCCAAAGGCTGGGATTACAAGCGTGCGCCACCACGCCCAGCGTTTTTGTTTTGTTTTGGTGGTACTGGGGATTAAACCCACGGGGATTCTACCTCCAAGCTACTCCCCAGTCCTATTTTTTTCTTTCTTTTTTTCGGTACTGGGGATGGAACCCAGGGGCATTCTACCTCTGAGCTGCACCCCCAGCCCTAATTTTTATTCTTTATTTTTGAAACAGGGTCTCAGTAAGTTTCAGAGGGCCTCACTAAGTAGCTGAGGCTGGCCCCGAACCCAGATCCTCCTGCCTCAGCCTCCCAAGTACTGGGATTACAATCGTTCACCACCACACCCGGCTTCATACACTTTTTAAAGTATTAAAAATAACATTAAGCCAGGCATAGTGGCACACTGAGACAGGAGGATCAAAGGTTCATGGCCAGCCTCAGCTACTTTGTGAGGTCCTCAGCAACATAGTGAGACTCTGTTACAAAATGAAGAGTGAAAAATAGGACTGGGGGTGTAGCTTGGAGATACAATGCCCCTGCATTCAATCCCCAGTACAGCAATAATAATAATAATAATAACAACAACAACATTAAAAAACCACCTACAATTCAGTGATTTTTCCATTCTCTTGGTACTCTTCTATACTTTTGCAATTAGAGGATAATGAGGTGGTGAGAGGATATTATTTTTATTTATTTATTTATTTATTTATTTATTGTGGTAATGGGGATTGAACCCAGGGGCATTCTACCTCCAAGCTATACCCCCAGCCCTATTTTTATTCTTTATTTTGAAACAGGGTCTCACTAAGTTGCAGAGGGCCTCACGAAGTTGCTGAGGGCTGGCTGCTAACCCGGATCCTCTGGCTCAGCCTCCCAAGTACTGGGATTATAAGCGTGCACCACCACACCCGGCTTTATGCAATTTTTCAATGTTTTTCTGTGTATGTCATTATATTTTGAATTTATTTATTAGTTTATTTATTTATTTATAGTACTAAGAATTGAACCCAGGAGTTTTCTACACTTCTACCTTTGAGCTACACTCCCAGCCCTCTCCCACTTTTGTTTTATTCTTAAACAATGTCTAGCTAGGTTGCTGAGAGTCTTGCTAAATATCTGAGGCTGGTCTCAAACCTGTGGTCCTCTGGTTTCAGCCTCCCAAATTACTGGGATTACAGGCATCACCACCAAGCCAGACAGTAAGGCATCATTTTTATGGTTTGGGGATAATAGTGCATTTAACCACCTCCTCATTGTGGATCTTGAAGCTGTTTCCTTTGAGCTTTCTAAATACCACAGTGGAGCCTGGCGTGGTGGCGCACGCTTGTAATCCCAGCATTCGGGAGGATCCGGGTTCGCAGCCAGCCTCAGCTACCTAGTGAGGCGAGGCACTCCACAACTTAGTGAGACCCTGTTTCAAAATAAAGAATTTAAAAAAAAAAAAAATAGGACTGGGGATGTAGCTCGGAGATAGGATGCCCCTGGGTTCCATCGCCAGTACCGCAAATAAATAAATAAATAAATAAATAAATAAATAAATAAATAAATAAATAAATAAATATCACAGTGAAAACCAGACGAGGCGGCGCACCCTTGTAATCCCAGCATTTGGGAGGCTGAGACTGGCGGCTCCGGGTTCTTGGCCAGCACTCAGCTACTTAGTGAGGCCCTTTGCAACTTAGTGAGACCCTGTTTCAAAATAAAGAATAAAATAGGACTGGGGATGTAGCTTGGAGGTAGAATGCCCCCAGGTTCCATCCCCAGTACCGCAAAAATAAAAATAAAAGTAAATAAATAAATATCACGGTGAAGGCCGGGCGTGGTATCGCAACTGTAATCCCAGTACTTGGGAGGCTGAGACTGGAGGATCCGGGTTCGTGGCCAGCCTCAGCTAACTAGGGAGGCCCTCTGCAATTTAGTGAGACCCTGTTTCAAAATAAAGAATTAAAAAAAAAAAAAAAAAAAAGTAGGGCTGGGCTGTAGCTCGGAGGTAGAAAGCCCCCAGGTTCCATCCCCAGTACCGAAAAAAAAAAAGAAAAAGAAAAAAGAAAAGTTCTGCCCTTGTTTCCCCTCTGCCGAAAAGGCTGCTGTCTGCTTTCCTAATTCCTTGAGTTCCCTTATTTTAAGAATCCTGAAGAAAAAAATGGAGGGGGTGGGTGGGTGTTAGCGTTAATGGCCGTGGGGATGGGGCACCTCTGTGTGTGCGCAAAGAGAATTTGTCAACACGAACGCAACACTTGGAGAGCCCAGAGTTGAAACCACGCGGCTTCCAGAGAGGGGCAGCAGAACCCAAGAGGCGACAGGAGCTGGAGAAAGTGTCTGGCTCCACCCACCCGCCCCCGCCAACCTGGAGGGCTGTGGCCCCTTTAAGGGCTAGTCCCTTAAAATTTCAAGCTGGCCCTTTAAAATCCGAGTTAGTTGCCCCTGACGTCAGCGGACGGCCGCCCGCTGTTTACGCCGCTGCGCCGCTCACTCGCCGAGTTCCGAGCTCCGGGCGCCGCGTCCGCCCACCCTTAAAGGGCCCGCGTCCCGGAACACTCGCTGCCCGGCCCGGCGGCCAGCGCCCCCCTCACGCCCCTCCCCCCGGCAGCCCTCCGCGCAGCCGCCCCTCTCCTCAGCCGGGCTGCAGGGTCGCGGGCCCGGGTCGCTCCCCTGGCCCTCACCTGCTCGCCGCCCTCCCCGCCGGGCCCCCGGGAGCGCCTCTGCGGCTCGGGGAGGGCACGTTTCCTAATCTCGGGCCGGGGTTAAAGTTCTGGTCCTGGTGAGATGCTGGAAGCTGCGGCCGCAGCCGCCGCCCGCTCCGGAGGTGTCCTGTCGCCTGTCGCCGCCGCCCGCACCGCTGCCGCCCTACCGGGGCCATGTTCGCTTTGGGTTTGGTGTTCCTGGCGGCCTCTGTCGAGAGCCATCTGGGGGTTCTGGGGCCCAAGAATGTCTCGCAGAAAGACGCCGAGTTTGAGCACGTCTACCAGGATGGGGTCAACAGCGAGCTGGTGAACATATACACCTTCAACCACACTGTGACCCGCAACAGGGTGAGGGCGGGGGCCGCGCTGGTGGGGAGTGGGAGACCAGAAGGGCTAGGCGGTTCTGCCACTCCCGGACCCTTTCCGGAGCCTCCAGGACCCGCTCAACTGGGTTTCTGTTTCCCAGAATGCGTTGGGTTGGAGCCACTTGACTGGTCCCTCTCTGCCTCCAGTGTTTCTCTGAAGCTCTAGCTGGAGTTTTGAAGTTGTCTCATTCCCACCTTCTCATCCGCCCCTACAAGTGGCCGCCATGTGGGGTCTGGGTGCAAGGGCAAGCAGGCTTCCCTTTGCCAGACACCCCCAGGAGATGAGACAGGCCCAGAACTGAAAGGCCCTGCCCAGGCAAGTACAGCTCAGACTCCCCAGGGAGATGAATGCAGGACTTCCCAGTCCTGTGTCTGCTCTGAAAGGCAGCTGGCCTTGTAAGTAGAGAGTGGCAGAGATAAGACCAACTGTAAGTTGGTGTCCCCTGTGAAGAATCCTTCTCACCTTGACTTTTAAGGTTGAGTATGGACACACTTAGGTCCTGGCGAGTCCAGACCCCAGGCAAAGCAGAGACTGAGAGACTTTTTGCAGCTAGCTTGTGTGGTCTCCTGCCTAGCTAGCTCTCTTGTTATCTTTCCAAGCCTGGATCTGAATTTACTGGAAAGCAGTGGAGTCCAGAGTGGAGAATCTGGTATTTTTTTTTTTTTTTTTCCCAGGATGGAGAGGGTTTGACAAGCTGGGATCTGTCTTCAGGGCTAGATCCTTGAAGTTTGATCTGCTTGGAGTCCTTTTGTCCCGTATCTGGGGTCATCCCCCAACTCCTGATGTCTGCCCCTTTAGGAAATGCTACTCTAAGGCTTGGGTTTCAGTAACCCAATAACAAGCTTTCCCAGGATTTGTTCTTAATCTTTCTTTTCCTTTAAGCTCCCACTATTGTATCTATGTTCCTCCATAGCTAAAAGCGACCATATTATTTTATAGAAGGGGAAACTAAGGCTTGGAGATGAGAAGTGACTTCTCCATAGTCCTGTCCCTTGGTCAGCACTAAAGATACAGTTTGGTTTTCTTCGATGTCTCTCCTCCCGCCCCATTGTTCCCCCGCCCCATCTCCAACTGGGCTGTGGCCCCCAGACTAGTTGTTGAACCAGAGCTTTCTGCTGGCTTCCTGGCTTTACAAGGAGGAAGGTTAGGGCAGTTCTTCCTCTCTTGTGCACATGTGTACAGGTCTGTGTGTCCTGTGCATGTGGATAGGATAGGAATGGGGTATCCACTGTGCTTCCTGTCAGGATACCAGGCCCTACCACTGCCTGGGTCCTGCTGTCCCCCCCACACCTGCATCCAGGAGCTCGCCCCTCTGTGAGCCTCTCCTCTTGTTCAGCACCACTCCCTCCAGGAGACAGGGCTGGGTCTGGCAGGAGAAGAGGCACAGGTTGTGTTCCAGCCTGACCTCACAGTCTCTGGAGCCATGTGTTCCGGGGTCAAAGAGGTTGAATGAGGGCACTTCCATGTCATCTGCAGACAGAAGGCGTCCGTGTGTCTGTGAATGTCCTGGACAAGCAGAAGGGGGCGCCTTTGCTGTTTGTAGTTCGCCAGAAGGAGGCTGTGGTGTCCTTCCAGGTGCCCCTAATCCTGCGAGGACTGTGAGTAGGACCTGGGGGGTCGGGAAGGTTTTTGGCCTCTACCGGGCCTTGATCGGAGCCTCATGCCGAGGTGCCCTTTTTCTTTTCCCCAGGGGTTGGGAGGTGTGGGGACCCGATAGGAAGAACTGGCGGGCCAGCTGACACAGTCGTCACTCCTGACTCTCTGCCTTGGGTCATAGATACCAGCGCAAGTACCTATACCAAAAGGTGGAACGGACACTATGTCAGCCCCCCACCAAGAACGAGTCTGAGGTCCAGTTCTTCTACGTGGACGTGTCCACCCTGTCTCCAGTCAACATCACATACCATCTCCGAGTCAGCCGGATGGATGACTTTGTGCTCAGGTGTGCAGGGAGGAGGGAGGGGCCTGGGGCTGGCCTCCTGTGCGAGCCTGGGAGAGACTGTAGGGTTCTTCTCTGCTCTGCAGGACTGGGGAGCCGTTTAGCTTCAATACTACTGCAGCCCAGCCCCAGGTAAGATCTCCTGTTGGCCTGCCGTTGGAGAAGTAGGGGAGTTTGAACGTGAAACCTCAGTGGTGAGCAGCCTTGCTGAGCCTCAGCCTTCATGAAGAGTCTCTGGAAGTAGGAGCTCTGGGCTGCAATGGCAGGGGACAGTACAAGCACACAGGTCTGGTGGCTCTTTCCTGTTGTGCCTCAGGCATTGTCCTGAGTCCCCACTGAGGTCAAAGGGGATAGTGTAGAACCAGTAGGGTTGCTGTTGGTCAGGCTGTCCTCCCCAGAGGGCTTCCACTGCCCAACCCAAGAGGATTCTGGGGCCTGGCTCATGGGAGACTGCTCCATTCTAGGGGGTGCAAAAAGAGCATCCTCACGAGGTGTGGTGATCTCTGTCCTTCCTATGCCCTCAGTACTTCAAGTATGAGTTCCCTGAGGGAGTGGACTCGGTCATTGTCAAGGTGACCTCCAACAAGGCCTTCCCCTGCTCAGTCATCTCCATCCAGGATGTCCTGGTAAGTTCTCTGTCCTTTTACTCTCCACCAGTGGGTAGCAGGGCTGCTAAAGAGAGGAGACGGGCCCAGGTCCCTGTCCATCAGCTTCTCTCCTCCCTCTGCAGTGTCCTGTCTACGACTTGGACAATAATGTAGCCTTTATTGGCATGTATCAGACCATGACCAAGAAGGCAGCCATCACTGTGCAGGTAGGAAGTACACAGGACCCTGGTAAGCTGGTGACTTCTCTGTCCCATAACTATCCTACACAAGGCTGAGTCTTGGCCTTCCAGTCCCTATTACTTTGGGTTCCTGAGGTGTATGAGAGTTGAACCCCTGGGGACCTGAAAGAGCAGAATTTCCTTTCTTGCTCTCTTTATTTCATTTATTTTAATGCAAGTAAGGAAAGGGAAGGGGCCCCAGGGCCCTGTTCATTGCCTTAGCCTCTGCAAAGGCTAAGACCTGTTCTGGGGACAGGAAACCATGTGATGGGCAGCTGATGGGCAGCATGGCGCCTCCGCTTTTCTCCTGACAGTGCCCCACCTGCATAGGACAACCTGTGTAGGGCACTCATTTATTCACCTGGCCTTTGGGTTTGTGGGTTTGGGCTTTGGAGCTAAATAATCCTGGCTCTTCCAGTTAGTGGCAGTGTGACCCCAAGTTTGCCCAACAAGGCAAGGATCTTCGCAGGGATTAAGTAAAATATTTTTAAGGAACTTGGCATAATGTCTGACCCAAAGTAAGTATTCTGAAAGGGATGGTAGCCATGATGAAGAGGAGCCCTTCCCCCACTCCTCTTTCTTCTCATCTTCCTGCAGCGCAAAGACTTCCCCAGCAACAGCTTTTACGTGGTCGTGGTGGTGAAGACAGAAGACCAGGCCTGTGGGGGTTCCCTGCCTTTCTATCCCTTTGTAGAAGGTATATTTCGTGCCCAGGGACAGAGAAGGCTGGTGGCTTCTTGGGAGCTGGAAGAGCCTGCATGGCTGTTTCTTTTTTCTTTTCTTTTTTTTTTTTTTTTTGGCTGAAGGAACATGGGTTTTGGGTCCTGGACTAGTCTGGTCCCACCAACTCTAGCCAAGCTCCAGACATCCACTTTGACTGCTTTGCCACTTTGACATTTTTACTTCCAGATGAACCCGTCGATCAAGGGCACCGCCAGAAAACCCTGTCAGTACTGGTGTCTCAAGCAGTCACATGTGAGTGTGGGCAGCCGAGTGGTATGGACAAGCCTCTCTGGCTCTTCCTCTGAGTTCTGGGAAAGAGGGTACTCTGAACTGGAAGGGTGGCAAGGACTTCCCCGAGCAGGCCGATGGGTAGGAAAGAATGTTCCTGTTTCAAGACACGGAGGCCTGGAAATGTGCTGCAGCATAATGTGGTATAGAGTCTATGGCCAAAGATTGAAGAGCTAGGATCTAGTTAACTGTTCACTTATCAACAGTAGAATCTCATTGAGCCTCAGTTTCCCTGTCTCTATAACAGAAGTAATAAAATATGTTCCATTAGACTCCCTCAGCTGCGAAGCATAGTACAAAATGAGTAGCAACGTCCTGGGCCTCTAGATAGTAAATATTTACAGAGCGATTAAATGGGGCACTTTATAAACTGAAGAACATTATAAATAAGGAATTGTGGCAGGAGGTGGGGAAGATGCCTTTCCTACGTGGCTTATTTATTCAGCAAATATTTCTCAAGCCCATCCCGTATAGCAGGCGCTGTGCTGCGCTGTAGTCCTCAGGGAGCTCCCGCATAGGGGACAGGAGGCTCTGGCTCTGCGGGCTGCGGAGAGCTCTGATGAGCAGGACAGGCCACTGCGGGAATATGGGGCAGATGAGCTTCCTAGAGGGCACAGTCTCTGAGCTGTGGCTTCAAAGTTAAGTCAAGATGGAGTTTTTGAGAAGTAGAAGAGAAAGTTCTGGCACAGGAAGCAATGTGAGCAAATACAGGATGGTGTCAGAGCTTGGCATGTTTGGAGAATTGCCAGATGTCAGTGCTGGCTGGAGCGTTACATTCAAGGGGCGGTGCAGTGGGATCGGGCTGAGCAAATGCTGAAGGCCCTTGGGCACCCTGATGCGCACAGTGTTAGCAAGTTGGTCATGATCGCCTTTCTGCTTCCCTCCCTGCAGCTGAGGCCTATGTTGGTGGGATGCTCTTTTGCTTGGGTATATTTCTCTCCTTCTACCTGCTGACTGTCCTCCTAGCCTGCTGGGAGAACTGGAGGTATGGTGAAACTAACGGGCCCTCCCCTGGTTTGGCGTGGGGGAGATAGCCTGGCAGGATCTGAGCTGAGATTAAGATTTATTCATCTCATTTACTAAGGCATGTGTTGATACATAGGCCTTGTCTCTCTTGTCCTTTCGTACTGGGAGAGGCTAAGAAATAGATAGAAACCGACCTGGATTACTCCGGTCTGAACTCAGATCACGTAGGACTGTTAATCGTTGAACAAACGAACCATTAATAGAGTGGTCGTGTGACAATCCCTGGGGCAAAGCAAGGCAGGTACCTATTAGAGTCTGTGCTACATGGACTCTGGAAGTCAGCCCTTTCCCTCAATCTCCTTCCCAAGCAGGGACACCCAGCATTGCTCCCCAGCCTGGGAAGAACCCTGAGATCAGGGTAGAGGACCGGCGTATAGGGACCAGCATGGGGTGGAGAGGGTAGAAGCAAGGCCAGCCCAGCAGAGAGGGATCCTCATCCTGCCCTGTCTGGGTGTTCTTTGGATTCTGTCCCTGCAGGCAAAAGAAGAAGACCCTACTGGTGGCCATAGACCGAGCCTGCCCAGAAAGTGGTACTTCCGAGGGGCCTGGGTGGGGAGGGCAGGGTTTGCTTAGTGTTTGTGGAGTGGAAGTGGTGGATGGCTCCCTCTAGGGTTGGAGGAGGAAGGGCTGGGGGCTTCTGGATGTTCAGATTGGGAGTAACATTCCATGGGTGAAATAGAGTTGGGGTCTTGTGTATGTGTTAGCCGTCCATGCCTAACATGTGCACCCTGGAAGCTCTCACTTGATCTGTTCTTCATGTCTACCTGTACTGTCTGTCTGTTGTAGGCAGTGCTGCTCATGGCCTCTGGGATTATTATTATTATTATTATTATTATTATTATTATTATTATTATTATTTGGAACTAGGGATTGAACCCAGGGGCATTCTACCTCCGAGCTACACCCCCAGCCCTATTTTTTATTCTCTGTTTTGAAACAGGGTCACACTAAGTTGCAGTGGGCCTCACTAAGTAGGTGAGGCTGGCCTCGAACCTGCGATCCTCCTGGCTTAGCCTCCCAAGTACTGGGATTACAGATGTGCACCACCGCACCCGACCTGCCTGTGGGATTATTAACTTTCCTTTCTCTCTCCCTTTTTTTCACCTGCCCTCTCTTTCTATCCTCCCTCCTGCTTGGGACCTTCTCTCAGCTTCTCTCCTTGGTAAGCCCCAGGTACTTGTGGGTGGAGCTGCCGTCCAGGGGGAGGGAGGTGAAGCACAGGGCTGTCTGGAGTGGACCTGGGCAGCTGGATGGCATTTGCCCTTGCTGCTAGTGGCTTAGGTGCATTGGTTCCTTGACCTTCCTCTCTCTGTCGTGAGGACACAGGCTGACGTGGCTCCATCGAGAGACACTTGGTGGTGGCCGTGGGAGTGAGGCGTCTTTGCTGCTGGCATGGCCTTCTGTAGCTATCTTTTCTGGGTTCTCCCTCCCTCTTCTCCCTGGCTCTAGGCCTCTCTGCTTCCAGAGCTAAGGGGACCTTGACTTCTTGTTGCAGGTCACCCTCGGGTCCTGGCTGATTCCTTTCCTGGCAGCTCCCCTTATGAGGGCTACACCTACGGTTCATTTGGTATGTGTCAAAGCCAGCCTGGTCCCCCAGCTGCCACCTCCTGAGAGCCCCACAGGGGTGGGTCCAGCGTCCCTTTTCATGCCTGCCTCACCTCTTACCATTCCCTGCAGAGAATGGTTCTGGATCCACTGACGGTTTGGTTGACAGTGCGGGTACCGGGGACCTCTCTTACGGTTACCAGGGTAAGTGGCCAGGCAGGGGTGTGGTGCAGGGCTGCTGTTGGCTGGGTGAAGCATCATGGTGGGCGGTTGCCTTTTTTGCTAGACCCTGGAACCAGGGAAGGGCCTGCTGTTCTGCCCCTCTCCTCCCTCATCCTTTCCTCCTCAGCCCCAGTTCCCCTGTAACTTTCCCTTTCCTTTGAAGGGCACGACCAGTTCAAGAGGCGCCTCCCCTCTGGCCAGATGCGGCAGCTGTGCATTGCCATGGGTAGATGTGGGGAGGGGGTAGGGCTGCCCTGCCAATCAGGTTCTGCCAGGGCGGTTGACTGGGGCCTACCAGCCCCAGGCCAGAAAGCTGCTTGGTGCATGGCTTCTCTATCTCATGCCAGTATTCCCAGCCTGTGTGTCTTCTGAGATCGACAGGCACTGGCCCCCAAGGCCAGTGAGTGGCACCTCGGCTTCCCCGGCCAGATGTTCTAGTGTGCTCTTCCTTTGCCGACACTCCCTCCCTGGCCTACTGGGGTCAGGCTTTCCATGGGGGTCATGTTCTAGCCCATGGGACTTTGGCCAGGCAAGGTCACAGGAGAAAGCCTCTGTAGGCAAGAGACAGATGAGAATGAAGGAGGGGGTGCACTTCACTTCCTAGAGGCATCCTCTGGCCCTTGCCTGCATCCCAAGCTCACTGGGTCTTTAACCTAGGGGGGACCAAGGCAAGTGTCTTCTCAGAACCCACAGGGCTGGACACCTTGTAATCAGCATGACTGGCAAGTTCAACCCTGTTGTGTGTCAGGGCCCAGGCTCCGCTCGGCGTGCTGGTCTGGGAAACCCCAGCTCAGGGAGGGAAGCCAGGAGTGCAGCAAGCTGGAGCCACCCTGTTTGGCGGCCTCACTGCAGATCACCCCTGCCCCCCCTGACTTGGGAGCTTCCGATATCCCCCCACACCTGAGCTGACCTCCGCACCCTCTCTGAGCCTCGGCTCACAATGTTCCTCTTCCCCAGTGCTGAGTAATTTTGACAATTGCCTCAGGCGGGTGGGGGCAGACTTTGGGTTTTGTGCCCATCAGTCCAACCCCTGTCCCCCTCCCCTTCACAGACCGCGCCTTTGATCCAGTGGGCACTCGGCCACGGTTAGACTCCATGAGCTCGGTGGAGGAGGATGACTATGACACACTGACTGACATTGATTCCGACAAGAATGTCATTCGCACCAAGGTCTGACCCACTGGCCTGGCTCTGGCCCTGGCCAGGAATTTCCCGAGGAAGGACCCCGTTGTATCTGTGATATGTTAGGGAGGCAGAGGGAAAGAGCTCAGCGGGGGCAAGGGAGACCTCCAAGCCCTGTGGAACTGGTTGGCCACACCCCCTGGGGCCAGCTGCCTACAGCGACGGGATGGCCTGCACCTCTGCCCACCTGAATTTGGGTGTGACTGAAGGAACTTGAGTAACAGGGTTTCTCCCGGCTGGTGGGCAAGGGGGCTCACTCCCACTTCTCCCTCAGCAATACCTCTACGTGGCTGACCTGGCGCGGAAGGACAAGCGTGTTCTGCGGAAGAAGTACCAGATCTACTTCTGGTGAGTAGAGGAGCCGGTGGGGTCCTCTGACAGTTGGGGCGCTCCTCGGGTCCTGCCCACCTCACTGCTGCCCTGCTCCTCAGGAACATCGCCACCATCGCCGTCTTCTACGCCCTTCCCGTGGTGCAGCTGGTCATTACCTATCAGACGGTGAGCAGGCAAGGTGGGCTCACCTTGCCCAGACTCTGGGATTCCACCCCACGGAGCACAGCTCCCACTTGGGGTCTTAGGTCACAGGACTGTTTCAACCCCAGCTCTGCCCTGCCCCCTGAAACTCGGGCCAGTCTCTTAACCTCCCTGAGGATCAGTCGCTCTGTCTGCAAATGCAGCCAGCATGAAGGCATGCATATTGGGGATGATAAATCAAGTCATGGAACTCTGGAAGTGTGGATTCCCTCCCTTTTTCTCTGTACTGTGAGGCACAAACTGTGTGGCATGGTCCTGTCCTGGGGTTTTCAGCCACACCTGAGGTGGGGGCAGTGATAGCCGCTTGACCTCCCTCTTTTCAAGAAGGAACACACGCCTGGGGTGCGGGGCTTATGCACATGCTAGCCATGGCTGCACCTGCTCTCTCGTCAGCTGGGCCGAGTGGTGTGGCCTGGGCAGTGAGCAGCCCGTCCCCATTGCCACTGCAGGTGGTGAATGTCACAGGGAATCAGGACATCTGCTACTACAACTTCCTCTGCGCCCACCCACTGGGCAACCTCAGGTAGAAATGTCACTGGGAGGCCCCTTGTCCAGGGCAGTGGTTAGGGGGCAGGGCAGGGGCTTGGTGGAAAGCCTGCCTGGACCGGGGAAGAGGCCTGGCCACAGGCTGAGCCAGTGTGCTTGCGTGGTCCCTTCTAGCGCCTTCAACAACATCCTCAGCAACCTGGGGTACATCCTGCTCGGGCTGCTCTTTCTGCTCATCATCCTTCAGC
Source organism: Graphiurus murinus (assembly GCA_004027655.1). Classification (NCBI taxonomy): domain Eukaryota; kingdom Metazoa; phylum Chordata; class Mammalia; order Rodentia; family Gliridae; genus Graphiurus; species Graphiurus murinus. Next base: position 12,776 of record PVLC010005413.1, read on the forward strand.
GAGAGATCAACCACAATAGGGCCTTGCTGCGCAACGACCTCTGCGCCCTGGTGAGCGGGTGTCTGCCCACCTGCTGTGCTTGGGCTCCGAAAAACACCCTGAGCATGGATCTAATGTATCCCTTCTGGCAGGCCTGGCCTTATCCAGCCAGCCCTGCCCTGCCCAACTCTGTCCTACTCAAGCCCTCCTTGCCCTGCCCATCCCTGCTCTACCCAAGCCCTCCCTACCTTGCCCTGCCCTACCCCAGCCCTCCCTGCCCACCCTTTCCTGCCCTCTGCCTAGCCTGGCACATAGAGCCACTCAACATCCCACTCCTTCTACTCCTCTCCGGGTTCCCCCTTCTGGGTGCCCCCTCCCCTTCGAGCCTCACCTCCCCCCTTCCTCCCTTCTCTTGCTCTGCAACAGGAATGTGGGATCCCCAAGCACTTTGGTCTGTTCTACGCCATGGGCACTGCCCTGATGATGGAGGGGCTGCTCAGTGCTTGCTATCACGTCTGCCCCAACTACACCAATTTCCAGTTTGGTGAGTGAGCTCCCTTTTCTCTGGTGAGCCGCCCCACCCACCCTCAGGGGTCCCCAGGACTCAGCCCTATAGGAACCTGCACGGCTGGGATGCCTGACAGTACACACGTCCTTAAGTGTGGAAAATGGGCCTCCATCAAGCTTCTGCATTAAGACACACGGCGTCACCGTGAGAGCAGAGGTCACCAGGGAACGGCCCTGATTGCAGGCTGCTCATAGATAGACATTCAGACTAAGTTGTCCAGGTCATCAGAGAGGTCAGGGTCTAGGTGGCAGCTGGTGTGGGGGCAGGGACAGTTAAGGCCCCAGTCTTGGCTAAGGTACCATCTGCCACCTGCTTGCCCCATGCCATAATGAGGCATTGGGCTCTGTCTTCCTCCCCATTGTTGGGCCTGGGGGCTTCTGAGTTTGCTTCTTTGTCCTCTGACCTAGACACCTCGTTCATGTACATGATCGCCGGGCTCTGCATGCTGAAGCTCTACCAGAAGCGGCACCCAGACATCAACGCCAGCGCCTACAGTGCCTATGCCTGCTTGGCCATTGTCATCTTCTTCTCGGTGCTGGGCGTGGTGAGGATCTGACCCATTCGCCCTGGAGCCCGGCATGTGTCCTCCCCGCCTCCCGCAGGAGGAGCCATGTTCCTTCCCAGGGCATCTTCCTGAGCCACTCTGAGAGCCCCAGCAAGGACGGGCCGGGGAGCAGTGCCCTCTGCACTCCCTCAGCCATGCCTCTGGTCGCCTACCAACAGGTCTTTGGCAAAGGGAACACTGCATTCTGGATCGTCTTCTCGGTCATTCACATCACGGCCACCCTGCTTCTCAGCACGCAGCTGTATTACATGGGCCGCTGGAAGCTGGGTGAGGTCATGCCCAGCACCGGGTGTGTGGAGGGAGGCTGGGGGACCCTCCGGACTGAGGGATTGGTGGCCCCAGGGACCTGGGCACACAGAAACCCTTTGGTTCTGTCCTTTCCTGGGGATCAGGCTCACTTGCTGCTGCACGTGTCATCCCTGGAAGGATTACTGGGCAGGCAGTTAGAGAAAGCCTTGGCACCCCGTGCCCTGGAGGGCCGGCCCCTCTCTGTTGGGTGCTTGTGCCACCCAGCACCTCTCTCTCCTTGCAGACTCCGGGATCCTGCGCCGCATCCTCCACGTGCTCTACACAGACTGCATCCGCCAGTGCAGCGGGCCCCTCTACGTGGTACCTGCCCAGCTCCCCAGCCCCGTCCTCCCATCCACACTTCCCTCCAGCGGGCACAGGGAGGCACAGGGGCCCCCAGGGCAGGGTGGGGACCGGCTGACTGGGCCTTCTGCCACTTCTCTCCCTGTTTCTCTCCCCGCTCTCAGTCCCCGTGTCTCTGCTTCCCCCCAGGACCGGATGGTGCTGCTGGTCATGGGCAACATCATCAACTGGTCGCTGTGAGTGTGGCCCTGGCTGGGCAGACAGCTGGGGACATGGCCGGCCACTTCGGGGGCCGCGGACAACTTCTAAATATTGGGCAAAAGAAATAGGGGCTGAGGAAGCCGGGCGCGGTGGCACACGCTAGTACTCCCGGTACTTGGGAGGCTGAGATAGGAGGATCCGGGTTCACGGCCAGCCTCAGCTACTTAGTGAGGCCCTCTGCAACTTAGTGAGACCCTGTTTCAAAATAAAGAATAAAAAATAGGACTGGGAGCCGGGTGTGGTGGTGCACGCTTGTAATCCCAGTACTTGGGAGGCTAAGACAGGAGGATCCAGGTTCGCTGTCAGCCTCAGCTACTTGTGAGGCCCTCTGCAACTTAGTGAGACCCTTTTTCAAAATAAAGGATAAAAAATAGGACTGGGAGCTGGGTGTGGTGGTGCACGCTTGTAATCCCAGTACTTGGGAGGCTAAGACAGGAGGATCACAGGTTTGCAGCCAGCCTCAGTTACTTAGTGAGGCCCTCTGCAATTTATTGAAACCCTGTTTCAAAATAAAGAATAAAAAATAGGGCTGGGGGTGTAGCTTGGAGGTAGAATGCCCCTGGGTACAATCCCCAGTACCGCAAAAAAAAAAAAAAAAAAAAAAGAACTGGGGTTATAGCTCAGGGATAGATGTCCCTGCATTCAATCACCAATACTGGGGGAAAAGAAAAAAAGAAAGAAAAGCAGGCTGAGGAGAAAGGTGTGGCCCCTGGGTTAGTAGAGTGACGTGTGGGCTGGGCCCAGCCATCATGATCCAGCATGGTGGGTGGGGCCTGGGCACAGCTGGCTCTCTCTGTACTCACACCTCACCAGCCACCCCTTCTCTGGCCAGGGCTGCCTATGGGCTCATCATGCGCCCCAATGACTTTGCCTCCTACTTGCTGGCCATCGGCATCTGCAACCTGCTGCTTTATTTCGCCTTCTACATTATCATGAAGGTGAGCGGGGGCAGGCTGAGCCCTCTGCCGGCTGCTCTGCTGTTAAGGGGTGGACGTGGGCATGACCTGCCTGGGGCAGCCAGTGAGGAGGGGGAGGCCTGAGCCTCATGCATGCAACCCCTGGAGCCACTGCTGCATCCCAGCCCAAGGCCTCGGAGGACCAGGGACCCCGTGCTATCCAGCAAGGGAGGAGAGCCCCTGGCCAGGACCCTTTGCTGGCACAGGGTTCTGAGTACAGGGAGACCCAGTGAGGGAGACATCGGGCTGCTGGCATGGGGACTGGGGAAGCTCAAGAGGCTTCCTGAGGGGAGTTCTGAGGGCCTAGAGGCCCAAGAGAAGAAGTCAGGAAAGGCTGGGAAGCGGCCTGGGGTGAGGCCTGGCCCTCAGCCCACTGCCCCTCCCTAACCCCACCCAGCTCCGGAGTGGGGAGAGGATCAAGCTCATTCCCCTGCTCTGCATCGTCTGCACCTCTGTGGTCTGGGGCTTCGCACTCTTCTTCTTCTTCCAAGGACTCAGCACCTGGCAGGTGAGTTCTGGGTACTCCGTGAGCCGACGCATGGCCTGCTGTGTGCCTGGGCCAGCACCTCCATAGCTTTCTCATTGAGCCCCCGATAGTCAGCATTCCAGCATGGAGACACACCCTATCGCACCTACAAAGTAGCTGAGTCCCAGAGGGCCAGTGGCCTCCCCAAGGGCACACAGCCAGTGAGTGGCAGCTGCTGTGTACCTGGCTTTATGTTGTTATTTATTTATTTTGCTTTTAGAGTCTGAACTCAGGAGCATTCTACTTCTGAGGCACACCCCTAGCCCTGCTTTATTTATTTATTTATTTATTTATTTATTTATTTATTTATTTTGCTTATTTTTTGTGATGCTAGGGATTGAACCCAGGGCATTCTACTTCCAAGCTACACCCCAAGCCATTTTTATTTCTTATTTGGAAACAGGATTTCCCTAAGTTTCTGAGGCTGGCCTTGAACCTGCAATCCTCCTATCTCAGCCTCCCAAGTACTGGGATTATAGGCATGTGCTACCTGACTCTGTCTGGCTTTAAATCTATGATTAGCATTAAGTCTGACATGGCATCTGTCCGTGAGACTCTCATAATCTAGTTCAAGATAATCACTGTTAGTTCATGCTTTGTTTTTGTTTTGGTGTTGAGTACCAAACCCAGGCCCTTGTACAGGCTAAGAACACTCTAACTTAGTCACCTTCCTCTCCAGCCCCTTGTTCATGTCTTGCCTTTTACAACATAATATACAAAATGAGGGCAAAGGCAAGTCAGGGCAGGGGAGTATACCGGATAAAAGATGGAGAGGTGGAGAGGTCTCCAAGTTCGGAGGTCCAGGATAGCTTCCTGGAGGAGGCGGGCTTTGCTTTCCAAGTAATGACATGGAGGTAGAAATAAAGAGGCAGATTTGGAGGTCAGGAAATACACAAATTTGGGAGCCAAACAAAGAGAGCCTGTGGACTCAGCAAAGCACAAAGAGCCCTAGACCCAGGGCAGAGAACAGTGAAAGCTGGCAGGCAAAGGCTGAGGCTAGAGAGGAAGGACGTTGAGAGTCACAGGGCATGGCTCCTATGTCCTGCAGCCAGCGGTGCAGTGTTTGGGAAGCACAGTGAGCCTGGAGGACAGATAAGAGCTGGAGTGAATCCAGGGCAGGGCACCCAGTGAGGCTTCTGTGGCCTCTGACGTCTCTGAGCTGAATGTGTCCAGCTGCTCGTAGTCCACCCCCCACCCTTAGGTAAACAGAGGCAGAATCTGAAGGGAGGAGGATGAGACTGAAGAAAGAACAGAAGCCGGCAAACGTGGGCAGAAATTTGTAACTAGAGGCCATGTCTTAGATGTAGGGGATAAAGATAAAGCACCAGTTGAGTTAGGGTGCTTTCTTGCCTGGGAGTGGGAAGGGGGTGCCCCGGCATGAGGTGAGAGGTGGGTCTAGCCCTGGCCATGCCAGGACAGGGTCGATAGCTCTGCCTGTCCTGCCCCAGAAAACCCCTGCAGAGTCGAGGGAGCACAACCGGGACTGCATCCTACTGGGCTTCTTTGACGATCACGACATCTGGCACTTCCTGTCGTCCATTGCCATGTTTGGGTCCTTCCTGGTACGTGGGACGCCCCTGGAGGAGCGGGGAGGGTGGAGCAGAGGCAGCGGTTCCTGTCCCTGTGCCTGACCCAGCATCCACACACAGGTGTTGTTGACGCTGGACGACGACCTGGACACCGTGCAGCGGGACAAGATCTACGTCTTCTAGCAGGAGTTGACCGTCCGTGCCACCTCACAGGGCCCTGAGCTCTGTGCTGCCAGCTGGGCGCTTCTGGAGCTCGGGTGCGAGGCTCAGCCCTGCCGCCCTGCCCTGGCTGCCACAGGATCGTGAGGCCAGCCCAGGCCTGGCTCGGGACAGTCACAGGGTAGCACTGAACTTCCAAGCTGCCCTCCGCCAGGGAGGTCTGCCCCTGACGCCACAGACGTTGGCCACATTGCTGCTTTCTTCTCAGTGTTGGGGCCTTCCACGGCCTGTCGATGGGTGGGCTCTCCATTCGCGCCTCTGCGGGAGGCAAGAGGAAAGGCGATGCCCTCCTCATGTCATGCCTGGAATTCTACACGTCCCTCCTGTGCCCCTCAGCTTGGGACCCAGAGCCCTTTCTTTCTCGCAGTCTCCCGCTGCAGGGTCCTAGTCTGAGCTGATTCTCTGTTCTGCCCCCAGGGGTTCAGTTCTCTTTGGGGTGTACCTGGCTGCCACACTGCCCACTCTGGTCAGCCAGGATGGACACAGGTGTGGGATTTGGGAGGGCTGGCCAGCTGGTGCCAGGCTTTTGGTGCTAAGGCCAGAGAAGGGCCTGGGACAGGACCCTCCTCCCTCTGACCTGTACTCCAGTGAACTCTAGCAATGAGAGTCAGCCCAATTCAGGAGCCGTCTGTGAGGGGCTGAATTCAGAGATCACCTCATCCCGTAAGCCCTCAGACTGATGCCAGCACCAGGACCGGAGGGAAAAGCAACTCACCCGTCCCTTTGTTTCCACGCCCTCAGTCCTGCCAAGCCCCAGCTGGGGTCTTTCAGTGCCATTGACACTGCCCAAGAATGTCCAGGGGCAAGGGGTGGTGGTGCAAAGAGCCCAGCCCAGCCCACCCCTCCATGGCTGCGGGAGCCCCAGTGCCTATCTTAGGGGCTTAAGGAAGGGACATGCCATTTTCCTTTATGTCCCCAGGCCAGCCTCCTCTAGGACCCAGGGCTGGCTTCTGAGCTTCCATCCAGTCTTCAGCCAACACACACACACATGTCTATGGAACCTTGGAGTTTACATGCAGATGCCCCCGCCCTGGGCCCTGGCTCCCCTTCACCCTGCCTGGCCCATTCCAGATGCCAGGGATGGGAGGCCTCAGGTGAGGCCTCAGGCTCGGGATGGGAGTGGGGTTTACTCCCCCCAGCCTATTTCTGTAGGTCTTTGGGCTGGGGAGAAGAGGCAAGCTCCATTTTATGTCTTTCCATGCTGCGGTTGCATTTCTGTTTTCTATGAGTGCATTAAATAAACAACCAGATGCAGTGCCCGGCCCTTGTCTGCTCTGCTGTCCTGGGTGGAGATGCCGAGTGGGAAGGGCCGGCTCCTCGGCTCCCCCTTCTGGCCTGCCTTTCTCTTTTCCATGGTTGCACTGGGAGCTGGCGTTTCCTCTGCCTTGAGCGGCAGCCTTGATTAAATAAACAGTCCCTGGGGGTTTGTTAAAGGCCTCCCTTACCTGCCCACCAGGCTGAGGCCACCTCGCTTCTGACTGAGGTCTCCGGCTTGGCTCTGCAGGCCACAGGCCAGCCAGTGACAGCTCAGGGATGGCAAGGCGGTGCCATTGATGGGCAGGCTCCAAGAGGAGGGAATTTCAAAAATCCTTGGTTTGTTGAGATTTCAGCAGGCTGAGGAAAATACAGAGAGGCCAAGGAGTCTGATGAATTTGGGACACAACCAAAGACCTGAGGTCCCAAGATGGAGGGTGTAGGTTTTTCTCTTGCAGATCTCCAGCTCCTCTCCCTCTCTTCCCTCCAGTGCCACTGGGAGGCACCATAGCTTTGCGCCACTGGCTCTGACCTGGGCAAGCCAGCCCTCCCCTCCCGCAGCCTCGCTCGGCTCTGAGTGGTGCTGTATGAGTGTGTTGTGCAGAGTGGCGAGTGTTATAAACGGCGTGGTGACGCACGCTTGTAATCCCAGTACTTGAGAGGCTGAGACAGGAGGACTGCAGGTTTGTGGCCAGCCTCAGTTACTTAGTGAGGCCCTCTGCAACTTAGTGAGACCCTGTTTCAAAATAAAAAGTAGAGCTGAGCTGGGCGTGGTGACCTACGTTTGTAACCCCAGTACTTGGGAGGCGGAGACTGGAGGATCCAGGCTTACGGCCAGCCTCAGCTACTTAGTGAGACCCTCCACAACTTAGACCCTGTTTCAAAATAAAGAATAAAAAATAGGACTGTGGGTGTAGCCCGGAGGTAGAATGCCCCTGGGTTCCATCCTCAGTACCAGAAAAAAAAAAAAAAAAAAGTTATGTCCTCCTTGCCAGGTGCCTAGGACGGGGGGTGAGGTGCCACAGCAGGCAGCCGGAAACCCCACTGGACATCTCTTACTTAACCATTCCTTATCAAGCCAGGTGTCATGGCGTACACCTGTGGGAGGCCAAGACAGGAGAATTGGGGGTTCAAGGATGGTCTCAGCAAGTAATGAGACTCATCAACGTAGCAAGACCCTGTTTCAAAATAAAATAGAGCTGGGGGTGTAGCTCAGAGGTAGAATGTCCCTGGATTCAATCCCCAGGACCACACACACAAAGGGAACCTCAAGCCCCTGCAGCAAGGTATAAGCAAAATGTGAATGGGGCTCCTTTCTGGGGTAATTAAGCCTCGTAGGGACTGTTCCTAAAGGGAGGGAGGTGACCCAGTTCCCTGAGCCTCCTGCTCTAGTGTTAGTGTCTCCAGCCCTGACAGGCCTTGGAGACCTTGTTACTATCCCTGCCCTCTGGATGGGGCCAGGGCTGACTCCTGCTGCCTTCAAATCCCACCCCCAAATAAAGCATATAACTCAATACCCTTTTTTTTGTGGTACTGGGGTCTGAACTCAGGGGCATTCTACCTCTGAGCTACACCCCCAAGCCCTATTTTTAATTCTTTATTTTGAAACGGTCTCACTAAGTTGTAGAGGGCCTCACTTAAGTAGCTGAGGCTGGCCACGAACCTGTGATCCTCCTGTCTCAGCCTCCCAAATACTGAGATTACAAGTGTACACCAC
>PVLC010005413.1:21040-37792 GCA_004027655.1 Graphiurus murinus
CGGTACTGGGGATTGAACTCAGGGGCATTCTACCTCCGAGCTATACCCCCAGCCCTATTTTTTATTCTTTATTTTGAAACCGAGTCTCACTAAGTTGCGGAGTGCCTCACTAGGTAGCTGAGGCTGGCCACGAACCCGGATCCTCAGGTCTCAGCCTCCCGAATGCTGGGATTACAAGCGTGCGCCACCACGCCCGGCTTGAAATGGTCTCACTAGGTTTTGAAGGGCCTCCCTAAGTAGCTGAGGCTGACTGTGAACCTGCAATCCTGTCTCAACCTCTCATGTACTGAGATTACAAGCATGAGCCACCATGCCCGGCTAAGACCCTGTTTCAAAATAAAAAGGGTTTGGGGGTGTAGCTAGAGGTAGAATATCTCAGAGTTCAATCCCCCAGTGCCACAAGAAAAAAAATTTTTTTTGCTAGTAGGTCCTATCTCTGACCAGAGTTAAAAGCCCCAGGAAGAGAGGATGACTGGTTTGTCCCATAAGTCGCAGGAATCCCTAGCTCCCTGGCCCCTTTCCTCTCCTGGCTAGACTCCCTTGAATTCCTCCTCCCCTCAAACTCTGGGGCAGGGAGCAGAGAAGCTGAGCAGCCATAAGTCCGGACTGCAAGGAAGGCCTTCATGGTCCTGCCCATAAAAGGCTTTTCCCCGATGGCTCCCCGTGGGCAGGCCCGCTGCATCTCCCAAGCATGCAGAGAATGTCTCCGGCAGCCCCCTGTCAGACTGCTCCAACTTAGTGTCTTTCCCCAAATATGGAGCCTGTGTGGAGTCACTGGGAGGGCGGGGCTGGAGGGGGGATCACAGTCAGTTTCCTCCAGCAAGGGGGGCGGGAGGGGCGAGGCTGACATCACCCTCCTGCGGCCCTTTAAACCCCTCACCCAGCCTGCGCTTGTGCTGTCTGCCCAGCCCTGACGCAGAGCCGCACTCCTTCCTGCCAGCCCGAGGAACTGAGAGTGAGTGCTGCCTGGGCAGGGAGGAGAGGGAGGCTGCTGGACAGCCTGGGGGCCATTCCAGGCTGGGCTTTCTGGAGGTCGCCGGCCAGAGAAGCCCTGCCCTTGCTGCCAGCTTGGACTCCCAGACTCCAGATGGGGAGCTGCCCCCTGCTTGGCGGGTGGGATGCGATTTCTAGAGTCCTCCATCTCAGACTGGGTGGTCCTAGTCTCCAAGTGCTCTATCTGGCTTGGCTGGTGGAAACAGTCTGGCTGAAAAGGAGTGTGTGTTGGGTGTGTATTCGACTCAAGGCTTTGCCTGGTTAGACCCAGGCGCTTATCATTTGTCCTCCATCAAGATGCTGGAGGAGGTAAGGGTGTCTGAAGCCACTGATTTGGACAGCAGTGGCCACCAGCTGGTCCTCGGGCTCAGACAGCACAAGAGAGCAGGGGACAGCCACTGCGGTAGTGCAAAGGACCACACGAGTTTTCTTTTTCTTTTTTTAAATTTTCAGTGCTGGGATCAAACTCGGCCCGGTGCATGCTAAGCACATTTGCTACCATTGAGCTGCAGCGCCAGCCACACAGAACAGGCTGGGGTGGCAGGGCGTAGGGAAAGGTAGAAAGCTGCCCTCCCTGCACACCGCTCCTTCCCCTGCCGTGGCTGAGGGGCGGCGGGTGCAAGAGCATTGCAGGGATGGCTGGCCAGGCCCTCAGCTCATCCCTACCCACCGGGTGGGCTTCGGGGATTGCCCTTTCTGGCTACTATCCAGAGGGTGTCAGTGAGAAAGGCCTTATTTGTGTGGTAGTGTGTGGAATTGAGAGGAGCCGAGCTTCATGCTTTCGGGGATCCAGATGTCCTCCTATTTGCTGTGTCTTATTGATGATGAGAGCAGGGTACTGAAGTCCTGGAGAGACTGCGGTTCTGCTTGTTCTGGACTCCTGCTAGTAGGAGGTACCACCTGTCCACCCCCAGCACTGGGCTACCCAGGGGAGGGGAGGCCTGAGGGAGCCACAGGGCAGGAGGATCAAGCTGAGCATCACAGTTTTCTTGTGCCTTCTGTCCCCAGAGCCTTTGTCTAGAAACGCCGGGGTATGCTGCCCTGGGCTACTGCTCCCCCTCCTCTCTCCCCAGCACTCGCAGGTGGGACTGTGGAGGCCTCCATCAGAGGACCAAAGGGAGCTTCTGGACTCTCCATTTCCAGCATCTCCACCAGGAGGGAGGCAGGGGAGGGTAATATCCGGTGGGGTGGGTTGTAAGCGTTTCTTTATCCTCCCTGGCTCTGACCTTATGTTCTTGTCAACATCAACCTTGACCTTTAACTTGACTGTCTTTTCTGAGCTTCCTGGGACTGAAGCCCATGGGTGGGGGACACGCTCTTTCCATCCTGTTCCTCTCCCTCTTGTGCCCAGATGTGGTGTGGGAGGGGAAGGCATCTGTGAGTGGGTGGGGTGGGGACAGAGGGTGGTGGGTGCCTGATCCCCAAGGGTGCACATGCCCATCTGGGACGCTGGGGTGAAGGCTGGGGCAGAGGCTGAGTGGAGGCCAGAAGGAAGAATTGCTGAAATCACCTGCTCCTGACTGACTTGTGGCTTACAGTTCTCTGCCCAGAAATCTGCAGGGTGGAGGGTGGGGGTGGGGGAGCGGGAGGATGGCTGTGCCTGTGCAGAGACAACCAGCTTTTGGGTTCCCAACATCCCTGCTGGGAAAGGGGTGGTGGCCAGGGATCCCATCTCACCCCCCAGTGCTCAGAGAACCATGTCCTCGGCTGTGGCTGCCCCTAGGGTATACACAAGAACACATGCCCAGAAAGAAGTACGCCATCCAACAGCTGGCGTTTAGAGGAGGTCCTCTCATTTTTTTCCCCCTCAAACTTTGCCATGGACTTGGGGAATGATTTTGAGTAGAGGGTGAGGCTGAACTCTAGGCCAAGGGCTGGCTCCCTCGCAGGTCACGGTCCTCCAAGGGCGATCCTAGTGTCCCATTTCCCAGCAAGGGAGTTCCAGCTCCCAAAGGTTGTGAGGACAGTGGAGCTTGGCAGCTGGCCTGGGCCAGAGGGCTGTGAAGACACTCTGCTTCTTGCTGGGGTGGGGGAGAGGGTCTCAGCTCTCACAGGCGGGGGAGTGTGCCAGCCACCTCCCTCCTCACTGCTCTCTCCCTCTGGGCTTCTGACCTCTCTGAGGCCAGGAAACGGGTCTGGACTCCTTTACTCTTCAGGAGGCATCTACCCCAGGGTAGCACCAGGTCCAGTTCCTCTAGACCAGCCACACCATGTCTGCCCAGCAACCTGCCCGCCTGCCTGTTTCTGCTCTTGCAGCCTTCCCTCCCTCTCCCTTGCTGGGCGTGGGGGGGGGGTGCATCACAAGCAGTGCCTGACCCGGCCCCTCAGCAGCAGCTGCCACACAGGTCAGGGCTTTGCTTCCCATTGTCTGGCGGGCAGGTTTGTGGTTCTGGAATGTTCCTGGTGGGCTCTGACTTCTTGGTTCCTCCATCTACTGCAGTGGCAAGAGCCTGAGTGTGCCGAGGGTGGGGCTGGGGACTGGAGATGGATGTGAGTGTGCACACTTGTTCTCTCTGAATCCCTGGAGGAAATGCAGCTGCTTCCCCAAGAACTTTTGGGCTTCGGTGGCTTTGCTAGTTGTGCGTTAAGTCTGAGCCTCTTCGGCTACAGGCCAGAGTCTGGCAAAGAGCTAAAGTTTGGTACTTCCAGCTTCTGGTCCAAAGTATAAAGCAAGAGTTGGAGGTAATTGTTCCTGGAGGTGGAGGCAATAAACCATCTCACACCTAGATGGACAAAGGTACCTGCTGGTTTTACTGGGGGGACAGTGTGGCCTCTGGAAGGCCTTTCCAGTGCTCTGGCCAATCTGGGCAAAGAAAGAATGCTCTAGATCAGGGGTCGTAAAAATGGCCCACAGACCAAATTCAGCCCATTGGTTTTTTTTTTTTTTTTTTTTTGCGGTACTGGGGATTGAACTCAGGGGCATTCTACCTCCGAGCTATACCCCCAGCCCTATTTTTTATTCTTTATTTTGAAACCAAGTCTCACTAAGTTGCAGAGTGCCTCACTAAGTAGCTGAGGCTGGCTGCGAACCCATATCCTCTGGTCTCAGCCTCCCAAATGCTGGGATTACAAGCGTGCGCCACCACGCCCGGCTTCAGCCCATTTGTTTTTGTAAATTAAAGTTATATCAGCACACAGCCATGCTCATTTATGGATCATCTGTGACTGCTTTCCCATCACCACATCAGAGACCAGATGGCCCACAAAGCCTAAAATACTTATTTCCTGTTCCTTTATACAAGGGTTTAGATCCCTACTCTAGACCTCAAACATCGGAGGTCTTGTTTCCTGGGGTTTAATTTCAGGAAGGCCTCTGCCCGAGGGGATGGGCCTGGCCCAGGTGGGTAGTGCTGTGATAAATGCCTGGGATGGCTGGAAACCCTACAGAGCTAGAAGAGCTGCCCCTGATCCTGTGGCCCTCTTGCTTCTCTGTCCTGCCCTGCTGTAGCTCTGCTCCAACATGGCCAACAAGGGTCCCTCCTATGGTATGAGCCGTGAAGTGCAATCCAAAATCGAGAAGAAGTACGACGAGGAGCTGGAGGAACGCCTGGTGGAGTGGATCGTGGTGCAGTGCGGCCCCGATGTGGGCCGCCCCGACCGCGGGCGCCTGGGCTTCCAGGTCTGGCTGAAGAACGGTGTGGTGAGTGCACCTCGGGCAGGGTGAGGTGCTGCCACCCTGCGGGGTGTGGGCAGGCCCCTGAGCTGAGTGTCTTGACAGATTCTGAGCAAGCTGGTGAACAGCCTGTATCCTGAGGGCTCCAAGCCAGTGAAGGTCCCTGAGAACCCGCCCTCCATGGTCTTCAAGCAGATGGAGCAAGTGGCCCAGTTCCTGAAGGCAGCCGAGGACTATGGAGTCACCAAGACTGACATGTTCCAAACTGTTGACCTCTTTGAAGGTAAAGAGGAAAAAGGGGGGAGGGAAGCGGGTGAGCCAGCAGAGAACCCGATCAGGAGGCAGGGAGAGGGAATGATCAAAACATGCCACAACGAGGGTCTGATAACCTGTGCTTAGCGGGAATGAGATGTGCCAAGAGGGTACCACGCCACACTCACAGGGGCTTGCCGCAGGATCTCCTGCAGCCTCCTTTGATTTGGGGACAACACTCGCCCTTGGTTTGGCTGTTTTTCTGAGATAGGAGTTGGCTTTGTTTGAAGTCTTGTCTCTACCGTCCTGAAATTGTCCCCCGGATGCTCTTTCTTCTATAGGTAAAGACATGGCAGCAGTGCAGAGGACTCTGATGGCTTTAGGCAGCTTGGCAGTGACCAAGAATGATGGGCACTACCATGGAGATCCCAACTGGTTTATGAAGTACGTGCCCAGAGATCGCTTCACGGGTGGGGGTGGCTGGGCTGTCCAGCCGTGGGAATGGTCAGGGGAAGCAGATGGCCAGGGAGGGAGCACATGAGCGCTGAGGGCAGGGGAATGGGTCGGCCATACCTTTCTACCCCTTCCTTTCTGCCCTCCTGTGCTCACTTGGGCTCCCTAGCCTATGGGGCTGGCTGGAGGAAGCAAAAAAGAGACGCGAAATGAAAGGAATGAGGTTGGGTGAGGAAGCAATAAAGGATCAGAAAACAGGTGGAAGCCGGGCATGGTGGTGCACACTTGTAATCCCAGCATTCGGGAGGCTGAGACCGGAGGATCCGGGTTCGCGGCCAGCCTCAGCTACCTAGTGAGGCACCCCACAACTTAGTGAGACTTGGTTTCAAAATAAAGAATTAAAAAAAAAAAAAAAAAAAAAAAAAAAAACACGGCTGGGAGTATAGCTCGGAGGTAGAATACCCCTGAGTTCAATTCCCGGTACCTAAAAAAAACAAAAAGAAGAAGAAAGAAAACAGGTGGAAACACCAGGTCCTGTCAATCTTTATCCTGGTTCCTCCTCTTCTAGGAAAGCCCAGGAGCATAAGAGGGAATTCACAGAAAGCCAACTGCAGGAGGGAAAGCATGTTATTGGCCTTCAGATGGGCAGCAACAGAGGGGCCTCCCAGGCTGGCATGACAGGCTACGGACGACCTCGGCAGATCATCAGTTAGAGGGGGCCTCCCCGAGCCCCTTCCCCAGCGCCCCGCCCAGCCCGCCTCGCTCACACCATGTAGTTTCTTAGTCCTGGCTAAGCTTTGAGACTGTCACTGGGCAAAGGTGACTGTGCATGGGCAGCCCCCCCCCCCACCCCGTCTGACTTCTTACCCCAAAGCACCGCTGCCCTGGCCCCTCCTCCCAGCTGTGCCTCCACCCCTACTGGCTCTTCCCATCCCAGGCCACACCGGGAGAAGTGAACCAGGGTAGCCTGGGTGAGAGGCAAGCCCACTCTCCTCCTAGGCAGCAAAAGCCCATGGAAGGAGACCCAGCCCAGCCTCCCCCACCCCCATCTTTTCCTGGGGTATTTTTGTGGTTAAAATTCAAAAAGAAAAAAAAAAATACATCCATCTTTTCTCAGGCCTGGCTGTCAGTCATTTCTGTTGCAGTTCCAGGAAGCCTGAGCAGGGAGCAGGGTGCATCTCGGGGGTGCATGCCTGTCTCTGGAGCTGTCCTTGGAGGACTCGCATGTCCCCAAGGACCCAGGGGGGTCAGGGGAAGCAGCCCATGGGATAGGAGAGCAAAGCTAGAGCAACCTGGCTACTTGTCTCAGCTCTGAGGAGGCAGAAGAAAGGAGAGATGGGCAGTGGCAAAACTGGGAGGTTTTTATTTTGGAAAAGCTGTGCAGAAAAAAAAATCAACAAAATGTTGCTGTGAAAAGAGAAAAATCAAGTCTTAGGCATTAAAAAATGTTCAAATCAACCAATTAGCTCAGAAGAAGGGAGGAAAAGTCCCAGCCTGTCAGGCAGGCAGCTGGCCTCCAGGGGGAAGGCCGTTTCCCTGAGCACTTTGCAGAGGAAGACGGGGTGGTCACAGGGCTGGAGTGGCAGTGGCTTCCCAAGCTGTCTCCTAAAACACTGTGTCTCACACCTGCTCTGCAGACTTCCCTAACGAGCCATGCCCCTCCCCAGCTGTGCCAGGAGCACTGTACCCACCCTTCAGAAGGCGGGGTGGTGGTGAAGGGAACCAGGGGCACATTCAAGGTTGGCTTCAGATCAGGGGCACAGGAAGGGATAATGGAGGCAGCTGCTTCCGAGCAGATGTGTCCAGGGCTCCTCCCAGCCCCGCCCCACGCCCTGTTCCCAAGGGGCCCAGTGACAGTGCTGTCCAGATACTCTCCCGGCCACGCAGACACCTGCTCAGCCCATGCCTGGGAGGAGCAACAGGGGCGAAGGCCTGCCTGGTGCAGGCACTAATCTCTCGTCCAAGACCTTCTCATCCAAAGCTCACGGTGGCTGGAAGAGGATCCCATGGCTCTCACCAGACTATTCTCTGGCACAAGTCCTCTGCGCTCAGCCTCCCCGAGGGCAGCCGGAAAATGCTGTTTAGGCCTTGGGTTCCAGATGTAAGCATGAGGTCTGCCTTCTCTCCGGGCCCCTGAGCCCAACTCTGGGGAGGAAGAGCCTGCCACACTGAGCCTGGCAGGCCACGAGGTCAGCAAATCTCGTCCTTTCCCTGCAACAGGTCTGGGGCTTGGTGCCGATGAGGGCAGTCCAGGGCATCACCGTCCAGGGATGGGCGACAATCCCCTTCATGGGGCAGATCAGGGGCCAGGAGGCCAGGGGTGGCAGGAGGGCCCAGGCCCTCTGTCTCTGCTCCATCCCTGCTGTTGCAAAGTGGCATTGATTCTAGCTCGGTGCCCTCCTCCCTGGGTTTCCGGCTCTGTTTGGGCCAGTGGCAGGGTCCATTCCTACAACCTGGGGTGGAAGCCACATTCCTCTGGCTCAGATACATTTCCAGCATGTAGTAAATGGTCCAGAAGATGGTGAAACAGCCGACCAGCACCAGGGTCTGCGGAGAAGCCACACACCTGTTAGGGGCCCCTTCTACCCTGGAACCATGCACTCTGGGAGTCTCACCTTCTGGGGACTCCACTTCCCCTGCCTCCCCTCCCACGTAAGTTTGGCCCTCCTCGGGGAGGAGTGGTACCGTGAGAACACTGTTGGGCCCAGGTCCACCCCTCCATCCCCAAGTCACCTGCGCAGCAGCACTGAGGACTCACCCCCAGGGCATCCCTGCTGAGTACAGCAGAGTCTTGGTGCTCCTACCTTGAGAGTGTTAGGGGTGACAGTGTAACCATCTTCCTCAGGAATTTTCAGCCCAGGTGGGCAGGGCAGAGTGAAGCCGTCGTGCAGGTATCTTCCACTCATGGCACTTTCTAACAGCCTGTGGAGAGGGAAAGGGACTGGGATGCCTACTAAACATGGTTCCTATATTATACCATCTGCTTTCTCCCAGCCTCCCTCCTTACAGCTGAAGAGAGGGAAGGAAGATCCCAGCCAAAGGGCAGGAGCACACTGCGGCTCTGCTGAGTGGCTCGGCTGGGTTTGGAAGATGGGGCTCCCTGGGCGGCTCTTCCCTTCCCCCAGCACCTGCGGCGACACCTACCTCTGTCTGTCTCTGATGTCCACGGGACTCCACACAGAGCCGTACAGGGTCAGCTGCCATTGCTGGAGGATGCCGACCTGGAGCGGTTCATCTCCTAGGGCAGCAAGTGGCCTCCGTAAGCCAGGCCCCTCTGTTGGCCACACCGGACAGCAGAGCCCAGCCCCGCCCACCGCCCAGGGGACTCAGACCACAGTCGGTCTCCCTGCCGTAGGGTTGGCTAACTGTGTCCCACAAGCCTGGGGCTCTGCACAGATGCACAGGGAAGGGAAGGGGGAGGCTGAAAGGCTGTACTCAAAGCAGAATTCGTCCTTCATTTCCCATATTTTGGGGTTTCAGCTGAGATTCTGCTTGAAAGAAAAATACCTTTCTACCAAATTAAAGGTTTGAAAACCATAGGTTGAGTGAATAGCTAACTTGACTGCCCGCTGGGAGAACCGGGCTCAATCTCCGGCCTCCACACTGATATTGCAGCTATTCGATTCGATATTCATTGATACTATAACCTTCACTGCTGTTGTGACCTTATACAAGTTACTTCAAACCTTTACACTTCAGTTTGGAGAAAAAAAAAATGGTACAAATTAGTCCAGCCCTTACCTGCCTACCAGGGCTGGCCCAAGGATGGTTATTTGTGAAAGGACTTGGAATGTGGTTTCAACAAGGAACTTTTGTTGCTACCCTGAGGAAAAACGGATGAGTCACTTCTCCAAGGAATAGTATAAATGCGGTTTTCGAGCTCAGTGCCCAGTTTTGGGATGTGACACACTTCTGGCATCTAACCTCTTCCTAAATGGCACCCCAATATATTTCACATGGGACGCTTTCTGGAGGGACTCTGAAATCCAGAGGGACCAGATGACATTCAGAAAAGGTAGGGCCCTGGTAGAGAGAAGGGCAGGGAGCTCACCGATATCTCTGATAACAAGTCTGTAGAGGCCTTTTGCTCTTTCCCCCCAGCACCGTACAGTGGAGAAGGTCCAATCGTTGAAGCCATTGGGATCCCTCGGGAAAGAGAAACAGATAACATGGAAGGCATGGCCCGAGGTGCTGACCAGTCTCCCAGAAACATGATTTTCTTACTGTAGGAGCCATGGAATGAGCTATAGCTATTAGGAGGGTGACATGAGGGGCCGTCCAGTGCTGCCCTTGACCCTGGGATCTCAGGGACTTGTGTCCAGTGGCATGGTGGGAAAGGCTGACATGGAGTCCCACAGGTCTGTAACTCATTTGTCAAAGGGGGTCCTTTAAGGATTGGAGAAAATGTACGGAGAGTATAGTACCTAGCACATGGTAAGCACTGAATAAAGCCTGTGATCAATGATCTCTAATTGCCTGGGACAGCCAGTGCCTCAGCTGCTTAGGACAGTGCCAGAATCCACTTGAAAAGGCTCTTGTTGCAGAGAGCTCCGGGGCCGCGGGCGGTATACATACGAGTCCATGCTGCGGGGGGCGCCGATGAGGGACATCATGCCACTGGGGCAAAACAGTTTCAGCTCCAGGCTGCCACGTCGCGGGTGAGTGATGGAGACTGTCACTGCCACGTGCTCCAGAGTCTTCAGCCCTGACATCTCCAGGTCCACCCTGCTGACTGTAGGAAGTCAGGCTGGGCAGTTGGGAAACCAGCCCAAAGTACACCCTCCTTTACCCCACCATATACAAGGGCCACGCCCTCGGAAGCCACACACAAATGACCACGCAGCTTTGCCGGGCCTCGTGACACCAGCAGTGGCACCTGTGTAGATTGGTACTGGGAAGACACACACACAGCTGGGGCAACGTCAAGTTGAGTATGAACTCAACTGAGCAACGCCATTCGTTCATCCCAAAATGATCCACGATGGAACTCCTACTTTTCAGACACTGTTCTAGATACGGGGACTATAAAGATAAGCTGGGAACGGTCCCTCATTCTGCCTGCAAGTAGAAAGGGTATGATATGGCATACATAATTGATATGGGAAAGACATAAATCAGCAGAAGCAGGACATGAGTGAAGGAGGAGCAAGCACAGAAGAAGGGGGAAGCGTTAGGCACATTTCAGCGGTGAAATGAACAAGTCTCACATATGAAGATAATATGAAATTAATTTTTTTCCCTGCACTGGGGATTGAACTCAGAGCTTTGTACTTGCTAGTCAAGTGCTTTACCACTAAGTTACATCCCTCACCCTTTATATTTTATTTTGAGACTCACTAACTTGCCCAGGCTGGCCTTCACTTGTGACCCTCTTGCCTAAGTCTGCCAAGTCACTGGGATTACAGGTTATCATATCTGATACAAAATTAATTTTAAAAAACAACTGAAGTGGATGAACTTCAAAGAAATTTTGCTGAATGAAGAAAGTCAATCTCAAGAGGATGCATATTACATGATTCAGCTTACATGGCATCCATGAAATAACATACTCGTGGAGCTGGAGAACAGAGTTGTGGTTGTCAGCAGGCAGGGGTGGGAACAAGGATGAGAGTACTGTGCATGGAACCCAGGGGCATTCTGCCTCCAAGCTACACCCCCAGCCCTATTTTTTATTCTTTATTTTGAAACAGGGCCTCACTAAGTTGTGGAGGGCCTCATTAAGTAGCTGAGGCTGGCTGCAAACCTGCGATCCTCCTGTCTCAGCCTCCCAAGTATTGGGATTACAAGCATGTGCCACCACACCTGGCTAAAAACAATTCTTTCTAAAGCACCTTTTCTTCCAATAATTCATTTCAATGTGAAAGACAGAAAGCAATACCTTCATTTTACAGATGAAAAAGCTCAGAGAAGTACTGAAAAGAGGGGAATTGGGACCTAAGGTCAGAAGGGTCTTATTTATTTATTTATTTATCATGGTACTGAGAATTGTACCCAGGGGCATTCTACCTCTGAGCTACACCCCCAGTCCTATTTTACTGTTTATTTTTTATTTATTTATTTATTTTTTTTTTTTTTTGCGGTACTGGGGATTGAACTCAGGGGCATTCTACCTCCTAGCTATACCTCCAGCCCTATTTTTTATTCTTTATTTTGAAACCGGGTCTCACTAAGTTGCGGAGTGCCTCACTAGGTAGCTGAGGCTGGCCGCGAACCCGGATCCTCCGGTCTCAGCCTCCCGAATGCTGGGATTACAAGCGTGCGCCACCACGCCCGGCTATTTTACTGTTTATTTTGAAACAGGGTCTTACTAAGTTGCAGAGGGCCTCATGTTGCTGAGGCTAGACACAAATCTGCAATCCTCTTGTCTCAGCCTACCATGTACTGGGATTACACATGTGCACCACCACAGCCAGCAACTTTTAAAAAATCAATTTAAAGTTAGTATAAATTACTGAGTAGGGATGGAGTTTAAAATGAAAGGTGCTGGCCGGGCGTGGTGGCGCATGCTTGTAATCCCAGCATTCGGGAGGCTGAGACCGGAGGATCCGGGTTCGTGGCCAGCCTCAGCTACCTAGTGAAGCACTCTGCAACTTAGTGAGACTCGGTTTCAAAATAAAGAATAAAAAAAATGGGGCTGGGGGTATAGCTCGAAGGTAGAATGCCCCTGAGTTCAATCCCCAGTACCGCAAAAAAAAAAAAAAAAAAAAAAAAAAAAGAAAGGTGCTGAAGAAATATTACTCTAACAGTATGGATGGGATAAACCAGAGAGAGCAGGTAGCAGGTGACAGAGGACCAGCACACGGACTGA
This sequence comes from Graphiurus murinus, assembly GCA_004027655.1. Taxonomy (NCBI): domain Eukaryota; kingdom Metazoa; phylum Chordata; class Mammalia; order Rodentia; family Gliridae; genus Graphiurus; species Graphiurus murinus. The sequence goes on from PVLC010005413.1 coordinate 33,160, forward strand.
TGGAGAAAGGAAAGGAAAGGCTCAAGGCTCCCCTCCTCCCTTCCTTCATACTAAACCCAGGAGCTCTCTACCACTGAGCCATACCCACAGCCTTTTATTTATTTTTTTATGTTGTGACAGGGTCTCACTAAGTTTCCACACTCCTCCTATGTCAGCCTGCTGAAAAGCTGGGATCACAGGCGTGCACCACCATGCCTGGATCAGGCCGAAGGCTTTCTACAGCACCACTTGGGTTCTACAGTCCCTGTCCTTGAGGCCCTCCTCCTGGGCCCTCCCTCCATTCTCCACTATGACACCGAGGTCCATAAAAACTACCTCTCCAGTGTCGTCATGTTTCTTAACTCCCTCAACTCCAAAGACCTTTCTCTGTCCCATGTCAGCCACTCACAATCAGGACCATACCCTGGGAGTGCTCCACTTCTAAATGGTTTAGTGACTTCCATCATGGCTCTTACTATATAACCAATACATATTAATTGAAGATACATTAAAAAGTAGATGAGTGAGCCGGGCATGGTGGCGCATGCTTGTAATCCCAGTACTTGGGAGGCTGAGACCGGAGGATCCGGGTTCAAGGCCAGCCTCAGCTACCTAGTGAGGCCCTCCACAATTTAGTGAGACCCTGTTTCAAAATAAATAAAAAAATAGGGCTGGGGGTGTAGCTTGGACGTAGAATGCCCCTGAGTTCAGTCCCCAGTACAGCAAAAAAAAAAAGTAGATGAGCAAAGGTAAGGTAAAATTAAAAAGGCTAGCCGGGAGGGTGGTGCACACTTATAATCTCAGTACTTGGGAGGCTGAGACAGGAGGACCTTAGCTTCGAAGCCTGCCTCAGCTACTTAACGAGACCCTGTTTCAAAATAAAGAATAAAAAATTGGGCTGGGGGTGTAGCTCGGAGGTAGAATGCCTCTGGATTCAATCTTCACTTCCAAAAAAAAAAAATTAAAATTAAAAAGGCTGCAGCTGGGTGTGATGGTATGCACCATAATCCCAGTAATTAGGAGGCTGAGGCAGGAGGATCACAGGTTTGTGGCCAGCCTCAGCTACTTAGTGAGGCACTTTGCAACTTAGTGAGACCCGGTTTCAAAATAAAAGAATAAAAAAGGGCAAGGAGTGAAGCTCACAGGTAGAATGGCCCTGAGTTCAACCCCCAATACCAAGAAGAAGAAAAAAATTAAGGAAAGGCACCCATAACTCCTGATGACGTGTTGGTCAATAACCTAGCCAGCCTCTCAGTGTATGTGTATGTGCACATAGACCCTAATCCCACTGGTCTCGCCTTATCTGAAAACTACCCCTCCCTGCACTCGCGTGGCCCTCACTGCTGTGCGCTGGCTCCCCCCCTCTGCTGATGGCCGAGGCCGCAGTTCCTGCTCTCTTGTCCTTTCACAGTAGCAGTTGGCAGTGTCAACACTGGATCAGCCCAGTCTCCAACTACCCCTCTTCACAGCCCTCCACCTCCAGGGTTAAGAGCAGCGGCTCAGCCGGGCGTGGTGGCACACGCTTGTAATCCCAGCATTCGGGAGGCTGAGACCGGAGGATCCGGGTTCGTGGCCAGCTTCAGCTACCTACTGAGGCCCTCCGCAACTTAGTGAGACCATTTCCAAATAAAGAATAAAAAATAGAGCCGGGCGTGGTGGCGCACGCTTGTAATCCCAGCATTCGGGAGGCTGAGACCGGAGGATCTGGGTTCGCGGCCAGCCTCAGCTACCTAGTGAGGCACTCCGCAACTTAGTGAGACTCGGTTTCAAAATAAAGAATAAAAAATAGGGCTGGGGGTGTAGCTCGGAGGTAGAATGCCCCTGAGTTCAATCCCCAGAGTTCAATCCCCAGTACCGCAAAAAAAAAAAAAAAAAAAGCAGCGGCTCTGGAGCCATCCAGCCTGGGCTCAAGCCCCAGCCCTTCACCTCCCGGCTGTGAGAAGTCAAGTAGTGGCCTTACCTATCAAATGAGGCTAGTACCAGCACCTATGTCATGGTGTTGCTAGGAGGCTTAAATTATTATTATTATTACTATTATTATTATTATTATTTTATTTTGCGGTACTGGGGATTGAACTCAGGGGCATTCTACCTCTGAGCTTTACCCTCAGCCCTATTTTTTATTCTTTATTTTGAGACAGGGTCTCATTGAGTTGCAGAGGGCCTCACTAGGTAGCTGAGGCTGGCCATGAACCCAGATCCTCCGGTCTCAGCCTCCTAAATGCTGGGATTACAAGTGTGCACCACCATGCCCGGCTTTAGGAGGCTTAAATTATTTAATGTCCCATAGTGTTTAAAACATTGCCTGCCAAATATTAGCACTGCACAAGTATTAGATAGTATTCCTTTTCTTTGACTGCCACATTTGTTGAGAAAGCTAGCTATAGTCACCGTTGCTAGTGGGCACTTCCGATCTTCCTTGATGTCTTTTTCTATGAAAATAGTGTCGTATGCATGGGTTTCTTCATTCCTCCTTCCTTCCTTCCTTCTCCTTGTCTTTTTTTAATAGTGCTAAGGATTGAACCCAGGAGCATTCTACCTGAGCTACATATCCAGCTTTTTTATTTTAATCCTCCTGTCTGTCAGGCTCCGGAGTTCTCGGGATTACAGGTATGTGCCACCTCTCCCGGCTGTGAGCACAGTTTTACATGTAAATTGATTTTACAGTGCTTATGAAAAAGAAACTTTTTTTTTTTTTTTGGTGCTGAGGGCTGAACCCAAGGGCATTCTACCTCCGAACAACATCCCAGTCCTTTTTATTTGGAAACAGGGTCTCGCTAGATTGCTGAGAGCCTAAGTTGCCAAGCTGCAATCCTCCTGTTCCAGCCTCCCAAGTACTGGAATTATAGGCATGCGCCACCACACCCAGATGAAAAAGAACAATTTTTATCTTGTTCCTCAGCACCTTCTGATCCGCTCCCCAGATGCACTTTTGACTGGTTTGGGTTGTTTTCTTCTGGGATCTACCTTCATGTTTCTAGATAATAGGTATATACTGCAATTTCATCATTTATCGACTTTTTTTTTTTTGAGATGAGCGTTTCACTACATTGCCCAGGCTGGCCTGGAACTCCTGAACTTAAACGATCATCCCACCTCAACTGCCAAGTAGCTGGAACTGCAGGCACATACCACTGTGCCCAGCTTGAATAGCTCATCAATTTGAGACATTATTTATTGACTGTCAGTAATAGCTGATGAGGATTTAACATGTCATGCCTTCTCTCCAGCTTGACCTTCTGCTTCCCCAAACTAATTACATAATCATTTTGTTAGAGCATTATTTTGTTTACCTTAGAAGGACCTTATGCATATATAATGAAGTTAGCCTCGCAGCCTAAATGATTATATTTCATTTCCTGAACAATTTGTTGTTTTTCCCTGGAATTAATAACTGCCCTGTTTTTGAGTTTTCTTAAATTCATGTTCTTATCACTAATTCTTCCCAAACGGTACAACAGAATCATATAACATCTCTGAATCCTATTTTTCTAAATGAACAAAGAGGCCAAGGGCTCCCTTGATACCTCTGCCCCTGGCGACTCTGGAACCTCGGCCCTACTCCTGCCTGCCACACTGCGGCCAAGCCTTCCTCTCTCCTTCCTCCCTTTGCTTTCTTTTTTTTCTTCCTTTCTTTTTCTTCTCCTGGTTTACTCTTCATTATAAAGGGGCACATCTTCTAGTAGTGTTCAGACAAGTGGGGTATGGGAAAGGCCTTATGTGTCTGAAAATATTCTTTCTTTCTTTTCTTTTTTTTTTTTTTGCAGTACTGGGGATTGAACCCAAGGGCATTTTACCTCCGAGCTATGCCCCAGTCCTATTTTTTACTCTTTATTTTGAAACAGGGTCTAAGTTGCGGAGAGCCTCACTAAGTAGCTGAGGCTGGCTGCAAACCTGGATCCTCCAGTCTCAGCCTCGCAAGTACTGGGATTACAAGCATGTGCCACCACGCCTGGCTTGAAAACATTCGTAATCTACCTTCTCGTGCAATTATTAGTAAGGCTGGGTATGGTTCTATTGATTGACAAAAATTTTCCTCAGAGTTTTGGAGGACCTTCCCCAAAAGGCCTGTGATCCCTATTATTTTTCAACAGTGGAACATTCCACCTAGAAGGCTTCCCCAAATGCAATTTGACCAGAACCCAGTTGCTCCACTGCAGGAACCCACACAGCAGTCTTTTTTTGTGTGTGTGTGGTACTGGGGATTGAACTCAGGGGCGTTCTACCTTTGAGCTATACCCCCAGCTCTATTTTTTATTCTTTATTTTGAAACCAGGTCTCACTAAGTTGCAGAGTGCCTCACTAGGTAGCTAAGGCTGGCCACGAACCCGGATCCTCCAGTCTCAGCCTCCCAAATGCTGGGATTACCAGCGTGCGCCACCACGGCAGCTCATAGCAGTCTTTTGATGAGGATCCATTCCATTTCTCCAACAAAGACTCTCCCAGGAGCCGGGCATGGTGGCTCACGCTTGTAATCCCAGCATTTGGGAGGCTGAGACTGGAGGATCTGGGTTCGTGGCCAGCCTCAGCTACTTAGTGAGACCCTGTCTCAAAATAAAGAATAAAAAACAGGGCTGGGAGTATAGCTCGGAGGTAGAGTGCCCCCAAGTTCAATCCCCAGTACTGGAAAAAAATAAATAAATAAAACAAAGAC